>VWZG01009478.1:287639-425082 GCA_013396735.1 Grallaria varia
GCTGTGCTGGGGCTGGTCAGGGGATGGGTGGAAAAACCTTCACTTTCTCTGTCCAGCTCACTGGTGGGACATTGCTTTGAGATGATGGTGCCCTCAGTTTGGGTATCTCTGACAACTGCAGCTCCTCTGGTATGGATCTTCAGCTCTCTGGATACTCCTTTACTCTCAGCTCCCACATTTCAGCCCCAGGCTCCTGGTGTGTCTCCCCCTCCACTGACCTCCCAAGTGGGTTTGCAGAGTTTGCAGCACTGTCTGGGTGTCTGCAGGAGGAGCACGGTGCGAAAAGTCAATCCTTGTCTCTGTGATGGGTGTAGCTGGCAGATCCTGCCTCTGGCACAGAGCTCCTGCTCCTCCAGGGACGGGCTCAGCCAAGGTGAGGGAGGGGGCGAGCCGGCAAAAAGCACGAGCTAAGAAGCAAAACAGTCTTGAGGGCAATTTGAGGGAAGTAATGAGGTTCAGAAAGTGGGACAGAGCTGGGGCCCGGAGGAGCATCTCCCTGTGTCTGAAGGAGAGGATGAGATGCCAAAGGGCAGCTCTGACCTGCTTTATGCCTCCCGGTTGGAAAACATGGAAATAACAGCCCCAAATGCCCATCTCGCATCGGCCTCTTTAGCCACCAGCGCTCGCAGCAAGCGTGGGTAGAGCCCTGCCTAAATCTTCCTTCACGAAGCCCGGCCATGATGATGATGTGTTCCTGAGGACCCAGTAGTGAAAGCTGAGGCAGGGCACCTATTTCCTAAAGACCTTTCACACATTTTTTCACGTTCAGATGAGGAAATTTTAGTAAGACGTGTGTTTCTCAGAGTCTTTTCACACGGTTTTTCACATTCAAAAGCCCGGCTCAATCACACATATTCAGTCTCGGCATCAGTGGCTTTGCTGAACTGGGTCTGGAAACTTCTCCCAGCTCCCAAGTTGTCACTGGAGCATTTGTGCAACGAGCATTGTTGAGGCTGGAAGAGCCCATGGAGGGGACCAGCCTCAGGTGCCACCGTTTCCTGCAAGGATGAGTGCAGGTGATGTGGATTGGATGGGTAAGGGATAAAAGGGTTGTGTGGGGCTGGGTAAGGGCATTTGGTGGCGTGGAGGGTGAGGAGCATGTGGAAATTCATCAGCTTGCAGGATGAAGCAGCTTCTTAGGTAAGGCCCTGGCTTGAGGCAAGGTGGGAGAGGTTCTTGATGGAGATTAAATATCATTTTTGTAGGGTAATGGTGCAACTTCCCCAGCTGGGAGTGAGCTCTGAGCAGCCCAGGGTGCTGGATAGCCCCTCCTTTGGTCACCAGTGCACCTCTGCATGCTCAGTGCAGGTGTGTTTGTCCTGTGGGCAGTCATGGCTGGGCGCAGGCACTGACATCTCTGTGACACCCATGGAGAACTGTTCTTCTATCCTGTCAAACCTTCAGGCGCTGTTTTTTGGCTTCTGTGACTCAGCACAGATTTGCTGGAACCAATTTATCCCAGCAGGGCTGTTGACTCTCAATCCCACATAAAATTATGGGGAGCTGGAGTGCATGTATGGTGCTGCTGGAATGGCTCTTTGTGTGACATCTCCAGAGCGAGCGTGACAGCCACATAAATAGCATATGTGAGGAGACAGTACGTATCTGCTGCTTGTTGCATATTATTTACATACATATCCTCCGCCTAACTGGTGGTTAATCCTAGTTATAGATTTGTTAGACTGGAGGCTTTTCAAGGCAGATATTCAAGCATTTGAAAAACTGATGGGAATACATTTCCCTGTACAGTTGCATGAAATTTTCAGTAAACACCTATTGTTTCCTCTTGCTAGAAAATGGAATGAGGGAAGGCTTCTGAGGCTGGGTTCAGGTGGGTTAAAGCTGTGGAAACAACTTGCTTTGTGCTGGTTTATCAGGCATCAGCTGCTATTGATCCACATAACAGTGAGATCTTGAGAAACATCTCTTTGGGGAAAGCAAGTTCAGGGGGAAGCAAACAGCAAATGGACGCTGGATGTCTTGGTGTCAGACTCTTTTGGCAGTGATTTTGTTGCTCTCCAAAGCTGTTGGCTATGTAAAGTGACTGCAGCACGGAGGTGATAAGCACATCTTTACTTTGAAAGGCTTCTGTGAAAATCACCATCTGAGCACAGAGATGTTTTTCTCCCTAAGGGATAAGAGGTTAAAGTGCTGGGATGGAGCTCAGAAGATCTGATTTCATCATCTGCTGCTGTTTGTTACTGAGTGCCAGTGCAAATCCTGTAACCATCGTTGCCTTTCCCTAAATCAGAGAAGCTTCCTCTCTCAGCATCTGGGATACCTAAACAATGAGCCCCGGAGGCTGAGGGCCCATTCCCAGAATGGGAAAGAAATCAGTGCCCTGGGCAAGGGATAATGGAGGGGAAGGAGGGATTTCTGTCCTGTAAGAGTAAAGGGACTTTCTTGTGTTTGAGATGGAAAGAGGAATAAAACTGTAAACCAGAATTTAATGTTGCAGTGAAGATTAATGGCCTCATCCACAGTCACCTGAAATGATCAGTCCCTTGAAAATTGCAAATAATGATGGCAAACATTAAAATTTCAATGAAATAGGGAGCATCATGTGCTCTTGTTTTCCTGTTAGAGCTTGAAGGATTTTGCTCTAAATAAATTTTTGGTGAGAGGATCAACTCTAATAATTTGTAAGTCCTGAGGGTCAGACCCAGCAACACTTGCAGTATTCTTCAAAATGCAGGTGGCTGCTGGCATTAATTGTGGTTGTTCTCCTTACCATGGACCTTGCAGATGAGTAGAAGAGAAAGGGGGAGATTTCCTTTCTATTTGTGCTTGCAACAGGCACGAATTAGACTTATTCTGCTGTCCAGCTGTTTTAGAAAGAGGAATCCATTGACTCCAGCTTTGTTAGCTTGGTGGCCCTGGGGATCAGCTGTCTCTTGCAGGAAATTGTTCCATTGTATAACATGCCTGTTCCTATGGGTCTGCTTCTTGCAGTCTCGGGAATGGGCAGGGAGGTTCGCAGCCAGCAGCAAGGTGGATTTTCAGGGTACTGAACCCACATCTCCAGCACAGCAAGCATTGAGAGTTGTGGGATCAGTCACATTTGATATGGACAGGACCCTCACCATCACCTTGCCATGTGCATTTTCAGATTTTTGTCTCGAATCTACTTTTCCTGAGAAGTTTGATGATTGTGGCAGGGACATGGGGACTTTGAAAGAGGTGGAATGTGGCCTGTGGCATCCTGCTGACCCCGTTCCCCTTGGTGGGCCTGGGTTTTACATAACATCCCAATGCAAGCTGAAGTCAGCAGGATTTTTTTTGCCACAGTGTGTTTATTCCTAGGCCCCTCTTTGTTCCTTGGGAACAGTTGTTCTGTTTTTATTTTTGTTCTGATGCTCAGCAGTGCAGAAAAGCATCTGCAGAGATTTCCACCATCTCTAAAAGGAATCTGATGGAGCCAAATGCAGAAGCTACAATGAATATGTATTATTGCAAATATTGAAGAAGCCAATGTCCCCTTCTTAATAGATGTTATTTCTCATTCTTTGAATGAGTTTGCTGGCAACAGAGGACAGATAATCCACTTGTGGAATCTCTCTTGCCTTGTGTTATGTGATTTATAGCATCATGCAAGGAACAGAGGTTGTCACTGCTGTCTCTGTAAAATACCATCGAATCCCCCTGTAGGGGTGGCTCTGGAAAAGTGGCTTTTGGGGATCAAGTGACAGTTTTAGTCATTTTGCTGTGACTTTTCACCCACTGCCAGTGGCTGTGGTAAAAATTTAGCTAATTAACATTTCTCAAGCAATTAGCCAGGTGCCCACCATCCCAGGAGTAACAGTTGCATTTTTGAAGCTTTGCTTTCAAACCTTTCGAGCACACTCCACTTCCCCCCCAGCCTTACTCCTTCCCCCCTCCAGTCCAGGCACTTTTTCCCTGCATGACAAATGATTTTCACATCTTGCAAAATTAATTCTCTGCTCATGATGGCCTTGATTAAACAGATTGGCAAACTGTGCTAAAGGTGACAAAACAGCTCTGACACACAGACGTCTTCACCTTCTGAAAGGAAAGGCAAAAAAAAAAAACAAAAAAAAAAAAACCCCAGCCCTGTGGGCTGTTGCTATTATGAGATGTGCAGGTGGGCTGTGGGCTGTTTTCTGCAGAATCAGCAAAAATTCTCACATTTAGGAACAGTGTCTGTAAAGTTAAACTGGTTGAAACAGCAGAAGATGCAACCGTTGGCACTTGAACCAGATTATCCTGAAAAAACTGAGGTTTGCTCATCCACAACTGAGTAGACTGTACTGATGCTCCAGGTTTGGAAGCAGATATTGTGTAGATGTGTGTGGATGCCCTATCCCTGGAAGTGATCAAGGCCAGATAGGATGGGCCTGGGAGCAACAGTGGAAGTAGAAGGTGTCTCTGCCCATGGCAGGGGAGTTGGAATGGGATGGGCTTTAAGGTGCCTTCCAATCTAAACCATTCCATGATTCTATGTGGGGAAAGCCCAGAGCCTTTCTTCTGCCATATCCAATCCAATTTCAATATCCATATCCAATATCCATTAACTGAGTAGAGAACAAGCCTGCTTGGGCCCCAGCTGTGGTTCTTTATATTACAAGCTTCTGAAAACTTGCAAACTCCAAATATACATAAAACTCATTTTCAGACACATTTTAATTTGTTGATGGGTATTGTAATTATTTACCAAATTAAACAACAACATTTTGTGTACTCTTGGTTTGAATCATGTTTTGCAAATATTCAGTGAAAAGTGGGGTAGAGAAAAAAGGCATTTGTACAATGAATGTTTTTTCACTTGCATGTTGATGCTCGGGGCTCTTGGTTTGTTGTTGTTTGGGTTTTTTTTGGTTTTGGGTTTTGTTTTTGTTTGTTTGTTTGTTTTTTCTTTTATTAGCATCCTCTCTGCAGAGAAACCTTCAAGCTGAAGAGTGGATGATTTTTTCAAGAAATAGGCTGGGAGAAGTCCTTTTGAGTCTTGCAAATAAAATTTTGGTGGCCTTCCTTCCCAGCCTTTGTGCATAGACCCCAATGGACAGGATGAAGACTTCTGATGAGGAAGAAATCTGGCAAGAGTCCTGCTCTTGAGATGACTGTTCTCTGCTCATCCCAGGGATCCTGAGAAGAGCAGGTGTTAAGCTACAATGACAGATCTCTCCATTACTGAATTATGATTGGGATGAAATTATGAGATTGGGACTGAAGGTGCAGCATGAGCATCCTTGGGCTTTTTTCCCATGCAAAGAGGGCAGGGATGAACACTGAGAAGATACCAGATGGAGAATTTTTGGAAGAGTTTTTGTCCCAGACACAAGACATATCTTGGCTGGCAGTAGCTCAAGGTGGCAATTCCGATCCCTTTTACAGCAGCCATTCCAAAACACAGCTGTCAGGTGGAAATAAGCACCACAACAAGATAAATAGGTGAACCTGATGCATTTGCTGCGCCGAATTAACAAAAATAGGAGTGTGGGAAGGGCTGAGAGCATTTATGGGGTAGGAGCCAGCAGAGAGGAGCAGAGCTGAATTTGCAAACGCTCTTCCCATCAGCTCCTGGGCTGTCCAGCTGGGAGCTCTTGCACTGATTTACTGCTGTCCTTCCTGCAGCCTTTGAAAATCAATCCATTAGCAATTAAGGTAATGTCTAGTCGAGTGTTTATTTCACACTCTCATTAGTGGACTGACAAACCCCTCACTTTTTCAGGTAGTATGACTGTTCTGTTCCACAGAGGGGCTGTATCTCTGGGTCGTGCTTTTTCCCTTGTTCCCTGTTAGAGCAGAGATATGCTCTTGTGGAAGCATTCAGGAAAATTACCATGCGACACCATACCTTAGCGTTGTATTCCTTGTGAAGAAGATGCAGGTTTTGTGCTAAATGTCCCCAAATACCCATTAGGGCAGAACAGGGGCAGAAAGGGGTAGCCCTGACTGCCTGCTGGGCCACAGGAGCTGGCTGTGGGCTTGGGAAGAAAAAAAGCATTTGGTGCCAGAGCACATGTTCCTTTTCTCCACCTCCTGGGCAGCAATAACATGCCTCAGATTGAGTCTGACCTGTGTCTCTCTGCCTATGTCCCGAACACTGGGGAATTTTCTCAGATTGTTGGGAAATGGCTCCTTTGCTGAAACACTGTAGATGACCAGAGGCACCAGACCGTGAGGCTCTGGGTCTCAGCAGCCAATTCACCTTTTATCTGGGATTAAACTTGGGGTGGACCCCAAAGACCTCTGTGCATCCTGTTTGGGGGGAGTGGCATAGCTGGGGGGCACTGAGTTTATAAGGGTCAGTATCTCCCAGCTACATTGGGAACTGCAGGCACCTGTGGGGTTTTGGTGGCTCACCCCACCCTGGGGTAATGAATATACCACGGCAGCTCCTTGGAATGTATGTGTTACTCGGTGAAGTGCAGGATGGTTTGGGTTGCAAAAATGACCTTTAGTTAATGCTGCTAGAAGAGCACTAAATAACTATTTTCTCTGCCCCGGTTCTCATTCCCCTTGTATTTTTTTGCCAGTTTCTAGGTCAGGTTCCCCATTCCGCCGCTCCTGCGCTAGCACAGCGATCAGGTTGCACGATTGCAGAGGAGGAGAGAGGAATCTGCTTCCCGAATCTCCATCTCCCCAGTACCCTTCCCCGATTCTTCCCTCTTTCCCAGCGTCTCCGGCTGGGAGCTCATCCCAGGTACGCTGCGGGTCGAGGGCTGCGGCACGGAGGGTTTGGGGATGCGGGTCCCCCCTCCCCGTGCCGGGGGTGGGACGGGGAGGCCACCGCATCTCCCGGCGCTTGCGGGGCGGGGGGAAGGACGCTGCCCGTGTCTCGCAGGTGCGGGCTCGCCTTCCCTTTGCTGCGTTTGGTTATTTATTATTTCCACCTCCCTCCCCCTCCCCACCCGCTTCTTTTCCTCCTTCTCCCTCCCGCTTTTCTCTTACGCAGTGGGAGCAGGCTGGCTCTGCCCAGCCGCCCTCCGTCCTCCCTCCCTCCTTCTCTCTCATCCCTCCCTTTTCCTTAAAAACGTGGGCTCCGGGGGTGCAGCCCCCTGCGCTGGCAGCATCCCTGCCTGCGAGAGCAGCCCCTTGCCCTCGTCCGGCTGCGCAGCCCCCGCCTTTGTCCCGTGTGCGCCCTCGTCCCCCCGGCGCGGGGGCGCTGGATGCGGCCGCGGGGAGCGGAGGCTGGTGCTGAGCTGCGCTAGGAGGGGACCCGCCGCAGGTACGCAGCCAGCTGGGGTTTATTGCCCAACTTTGGGCTTTTCGTGCCTTTTTATCGTTGATATGGGCGGGCGGGGGGCTGCGGTGGCTCTCGGGGTACGTGGCTGGCGGTGGGAAGTCGGAGGGCGCAGCGATGGGAGCAGAGGCAGGTGGGAGCATCCAGCCCTCGGGAGGGATGGCGTGTCCCTGCGCCGGCCGTGCGGAGATGCGCGCGGTGCTCGGCATGCACCGCATCAAAACGCTCCCGGGGTGGTTTGAGCGGGGCTGTGCTTCCCCGGCAATAAATGATCCTTCTCCTTGGTCATCAATCATCCTGCCCCGGCAGGATGTTTCTCATGCACATGCTTTGCTACAGTCCCGTGCTGCCTGTTTGATCAGCAGATCTTAAAACTGTCTCTTGGTGCCCCAGGTCCTTGACTGGTGCTTCAGGATGGACCCGCTTTTCCCTGCCCACATTTTTGAAGACCCTGACCTGAGAAAGCTGCTGAATGACTCCTCCATGCTCAACCTGAGCTTTCTGCCCAGCAACTGGTTTAACAACAGCACGGGGGACAGCTTCCTGCCACTCAGCATCAAGATCACCATCGTGGTTGTCTATTCCATCGTGTGCATTGTGGGGCTGGTGGGCAACTGCTCCGTCATGTATGTGATTGTCAGGTAGGACACGCAGGGAGGCTCCTGGGAAGGCTGGGAGCGTGGCAGACCTTCCCTCCCCCAGTCCCTGCTTCAGGTGAAGCGGGCAGGTACTTCCCTGGTGGTCGCGATGTGCTTTAGTGGTAGTGATGTGGCATTTGTTTTACTTGTTTGGGGTTTATTTGGAGGGGTTTTTTTCCTTCCTAGGCTGTGATGAAGGTTTCCACCAGTTTTCAGCTGCCCTCTGGTGCCTCCTAAAGTTTAGCCCAGAGAACGGAACAGAGAGCAGAGCTGCTCAAAAAATGGGATGCTTGTTTTTTTTTTTAGGGAGCGGATGTCCCTCAAAAGGGCGATGAGGTGGGAGCATTCTGCTGCCAGGGTGTGCTGGCTCCCTGATGGAACCTCTCCTTCCTGTGCTGTGTCCGGCACCCCAGCTGTGTTTGCAGGTGCTGCTCCATCTGGGACCTGCCTCTTTCCAAAGCTGAACCTTGTCGCAAGGGGAAGAGCCTGCTGGGAGGCTCCTTTGCAGTAATACAGGGGAAAAATCAGGAACGTAACTCTTCAACCCTTTGGAAGCTGTAGACATGAATAAGATGGGACAGGATGCTGCAGAGTTGAGGGCAACTTCTCTGACTCCTTGTGCTGAAGTCAGGAGAGTGGAGGGACCTTTTTAGGGGCTCTTGGTGGAGGGACAGAGCATGGAGCATGAACCATTCCAGCCTCTCTTTGCATTGCTGGCATTTTGAGTGTCCCTGTCTGGTTCTGCTGTGGTTCAAACCCCCTTATTTCTGGGAATCAGAAACCCTGTTTTCCCTGCAAGGACAGACTGAGTTTATGCAGCTATTAGGACTGAGATTGTGTGAAACCCCAGATTCCTTCTGATCTCTTGCACCCTTCATGTTAAGGAGGGATCTTCCATTTCATTTGTCTCAGAGCAGACTCCTGGTGCAGGTGGATGCCGCCAGCACAGAAAAGACAGGTTGAATCCTCCAACAGAAGATGAAAATATTTAGCAGGTATTCAGACACTGATGAGATTGTCTTGCTCCTGCCAGGAGCCCAACTGCTTCCAAAGCCTCTTTCCCTTGAACACACGCAACCTGGTTGCAGGAGATGCTGCAAAATTAAGTCCCTGGTGTCAGAAGTTGGTGAAGGGTGGCTAAATCTCTGCTACAAGGGCAGAGTGAGTTGACTGCTCATCAGGCTGCCTGTCTGTGCTCTCTTTGCAGAGGAGTTGATGGCAGAGAGAAGGGATCCTGTTAGCTCTGGGGAGTCTGCAGGTGCATAGAGGAGGTTTGCAGTACACAGATGCCATGTCTGGAGAGCTCGTGTTCCTGTTGTGTAGTAGCAGTTGTTTGAGCAGTTTGTGGATGTGTGTAAGCGGGGTGAGTGGTGAGGCTCTGGGAGTCAGAAGTCCTTGTCTGACAGTGATGCAGCTCCATGGGAATGCCAGACAGTGTGCATGCAGAGGGAGGGAGTCCTTACCCTGTGCATCAGCCTTAGATGTGTGTAAGTAGTAGTCCTGGCAGAAATCTTCTCCCTGTCTGCAAAGGTCTTGTGGGATGTGAGCAGCTGCGTCCTGCTGTCCCTGCCCAGCCTGTGACTGGGTATCCCAAATAACATCAGTGTCCCAAGCTGGTATTCTGGTCAGGGTGGACCTGTGCCATGGCCATGCATGCAGAATGGTGGCTTCTGTTCCGCATCTTTTTGATCTTGATACCTTCCAGTTGGACAAGTGGCACTCAGGAGAACAGCGGGATTTAGCACTGGAATTTCCCCTGGAACTTAACTTTGTGTGTCCTCTGGTTTTAAGCAATTTAAAACTGAAGGGAAGTTCCACCCCCATCTTCCCCAGGGCCTTTTCCATTTCTCTATTTCCCTTTATCCAGAAACAAAACAGAAGTTTTGATTATTTTGAGGATTCACCTCTCTTTTATTCTAAAAAACACAACGTGGGCCTGGAATGCCCCCTTGAAAAGTGTGTTCTGGGGAAGTTCTAACTGAGGTAGGGCACATGTAGCAGCTGCTGTTCCCACTGATTCTTCACATCAGTGTCCTCTGAGAGCCCAGTACTGAGCTGAGACCGACACTGAGTTATATCCTAGGAAATGACCCTTCTTGGGTCGGTGAGTAACTACAACTTCTGGTTATGTCTGCCCAAGATTCTTCTCTCCTTGTCCTGTCTGTTGAGGTCAGGAGCAGATGTGGGGATAAACTGAACTCAGTATCTCAGACTCTTGGCCCTTGCCATGTATGTGGATTGATGCAGAGCTACCAAATTAGTGGCCACACAAGGAGGATGCTGATGAACTCAAACACAGGTTTTTCTCCCCAGATTGGGGCATTGATGCTTCATGCCTTGAGTAGCATCTGTTTTTCAGTAGGTTGAAAATTGGTTGCTGACAAGTCAACATGGGTTTTTGGAACTCTTAATGACATATCTCTTCCATTAATGAAAAAATGACTGGCAAACCCTCTGTGCTGCACCCCTATGAGCTGTAGGTACAGTGCAGCTACAGAAGCTTGGGTTTTTTCTTTCCATGCTTCAACAGGGATAACCAGGCTTCAATGCATGACACAGCCCATAAGAAAATGCTGTATTTTCCAGAAAAAGAATGGTACAATGCCATAAACAGTAATTGTTTCCTGTTTTTGAGGGGGCTGGGAAATAAAGAGCCTCTAATACCAGCACTCAGGGAAATTGGAGACATCAGGAAGGCTCATTTTTTGTTCCTTTTGAATGAGTTTTCTGCCGCGCTGAAGGAAGAGTTTTTAAATCTCCCAGTATTTCACACAGTAGTAAAAATTCAAAGCCTCCTCTAGGTTTTCCCCTGTGTTGTAGGACCCAGCCTATATCTCTATTATACTTGGAGTGATTTAACATTTGGAGTGATTAATTTAGAGACAGTCATCATGTGCTTGTCAATCCCTTCCAGTGCTGAGCAGCACTAATTGGGTAAGATGGAGAAGGGCTCTCCTCAGGAACATGATTTCCTGGACAGTAAAGGGCCTATTGTGGAAACCTGCCTTGTCTGCGGCTTTGTTCTGCTGGCTCATCGTGGAGCTCCTTGCCAGCAGAGATGATGCTTCCCCTCCCTCCTCCTTCTGCTGTTTGCTCCCTTCTGCATATATTTCCTGGTCTGCTTTTTAATGAATGTGAAACAAGGAACTGAACAGAGGGTTTCAGGGGAGAGTGAAGGAAATAAGGCTGCTGAGATCCCTCTCAGCTGTTCACTGAATTCTGCAAGGCTGCTTGCCTGAGAGCTTTGTTTTTAGGAGGGAAAGCAAAGGGAAAGGAGGATGTTCCTTCAGTGGCCCTGGGGGTGGCTGACTCGTGGGGCTGAAGGTGATGCTGACCCCAGTGTTGGTTTAGGGCTGTGACACAGACCCCGGAACCGCTGCCAGCCACTGGTGTGCCAGGGAAGGGACAAGATGCAGCTTCTGTTCCAGGGAGTCCTCTGCTGTCCCCAGCTTCATGATGCTGCTACAATGCTCAGCAGTGATGATCTGGAGGACTCCCTTCCTCCAATTCAGTGTACCATGGGAATGATGCCTCATTTTTTGGGCAGTCTTTGCTACAGCAGCTCTCTGTTGGAAGCCCAGCAAAGTACTGGGGCTGCTCAGCTCCCTCTATTTAAAGAATGCTTTTCAGATAATTTTAAGCAATATTTTGGGCACATTGGGGCTGACAGGCTCTTAGACTTTCATTTGCTGCTTTCAGGTGAGGCTTTAGGAGGGAGGGAGGTGATGGGGAGGTGCCTGCACCACAATGCTGCCTGGGGATGCTGTGCCAGCTGTTATTCTGCTTGAAAACTGCCTCAGTCCCTGAGAAGGGGGTGTGTGAGGGCAGCTGGCTGTGATGAGACAGGGAAAATGAAGTTAATTATGATATTGCAGAGCACTGATTCCTTAATAGAAAGCTTTCTAAAGGAAAAACCTTGACCAGCTGCGTGTCTTGGTACTGAAATGAAGTGAAAGGGAGCTTAATGTGATGGGGACCCCGTATGATGGTGGAGCCATCTGAGACCTCTGTTGTGTCCAAATATGCCTCTTAGTTTTATCTTGAAAAATAAAAAAGAAATAAATAGACAATTCTTGCCATTTATTGAGAAGTGAAACCCGCACTGAGGGCTCTGTGCCCTGGAGACTGAGTGGAGCTGGAGGGGATGGTGAGGTGAGCAGGAGGGGACCCTGCTGTGGTAGTGGCTGCAAAGGACAGGTCTGCAGCTCTGTGACTTCTGGGTCCCCACGAGCCCAGGTGAGCTGGGCTCAGCCACACAACGCACAGTAGCCATGTCTGGCCCTTGCTAACACAGATCCTGCGGCTCCAGCGTGTGTTGGAGGGCTCTTTGTTCCACCTGGCTTTGGTGAAATGGGTAAAAGGGTCCCCAGAGAGCACCCAGAGGAGGGTGGCTGTGTTTGTTTTCCATAGCTGTCACCTGGGCACAGTGGTGAGACTCAAGGGCAGGAAGATCATCTGTCCCAAAGCACATGCTTGCCCTGGCTGCCAGCAGACTCCTTAAGTAACCCCTGCTAGTCAGTCCCTGTCCTGCCTGGTAATTTATAGGCTTTTAGGTGCTGTGCTGGTGGCTGCTTTTGCTGTCGTGTCTGGCCTCAGAGTCCAAAGTAATTTAAGTTTGTCCTTCTCAAACTCTCTGGGTTTTTTCAGGCCTTATTGAATGGTGAAAAATAAATCATCTTGAACTGGTCAGAAGCTTCAGGCTGAGGGGGGCTCTGAAATGGTGATCAGAGCAGCAGGGATGTGGGGAGCGTGGTGTGGGTCTATGGCTTGGGGGACACAAATCATGGCATGTGCCAGATCAAATCGTAGCTTCACATGACCTGTGAGCTCTGAGCAGGCTGGGAGCAGAGATGTGAGAGAACCAGGGCTGATTTCTACCATCACAGGGTGGGAGTAGCTCAGTAAAAATTCTCCCTGAGCCTTTTCTGTTCTGTCTTGTTTCCAAGTGCGGGTCAGGGACGAGGGCAAAGGCTGTCACCGCTGCCAGGGTGTGAGGTGGGGATGGAGGGAGCTGCTCAAGGTGAACAGCACTGTCTGCATCCCAATTAGCTAGAGCTATGAATATGAAAATCGAGAGACTCCAGGCGGCAGAGAGCTCTTGGAGATAATGCTCAGGGTTTCCCAGGGCTGCAGGCTTTGCTCTGGTCTCTCTGCCCCGGTGTCTGCTGCTCCATTTCAGGTTGCACGTTTGCTGCAGTTGGCTGGTCCTTAGCCCTGGGGCATCCACAGTGGCTCACTGTCCTGCAGCCTTGCCATAGCTGGGTGGAAAAGAGGGAAAGATGCTAAAACAGGTCTGCAGCTCACCTGAGTCTCAGCCAGGGGCAGAATCCATCCTGGTGAGAAGCAGGGCCCCAAAGCCCAGAGAGCTGTGTCCTACCCATCCTTTCTCCCAGACTGCATCTTCCCCTTGCTGAAGCCCAGCTTTGTTCCAGGTAATGCTGTTTGAGGTCCACTTACCAAAGAGGAGGGGGAAGATGAGTGCTGGGCTGATATCCAGGCTTTTTTTCCTCTTAGGCTTCAGCATCCAAGAGAACAGGACTGCAGAGCAAAGCAATTAATGTTGTGACAAAGGTGGAGCTGGATGGAGAGGTGAGAACCACCCTGTGGGAGATGCTCCATTAGGAAATTACCTCCATAACAGTGTGCAAGAAAGTGGCTCGGCGGGGAACTAATGTCCTCTATGGAGGGTACAGCCTTATCTGCAGCAATGCTGTGCCATAGAGGGGAGGAAACTGAGGTGCCTCCTAAAGCCTGAGAGTTTAATTTGTCCTTTTTTTTTTTTTTTTGGTGCAGATTAAGAAAAAGAACACTTTCGGTTCCTGAAGGAAAAGAGGTTAATCCACAGTCAAGTGATTAATTGATTTTTTGTGTGTACTGAACATTCTGGAAATGTTTGGGAACATTGTTTGGTTGGGATAATGGCTGTTGGCTCTTAGCATGCAGAGAAAGTGGAGTAGAAGTAATTAATTACGTGTAAATTAATTTCCCCACCTTTCAAGAGCACAAAATCGGCTTTCAAATCCACTAGAAGGTGGGTCGAAGGAGGTAAATCGTAGATCAGCAGCCTAAGTGTGTCCTTGTGTTGGAGGGAGCCAGGGGAGGGGGCTCTGCCATCCCCTTAAGGAGGTGGCAAGGAGAGGAGTCTGTGCATTGAGGGAGAGCAGATTTTGCAGGGCCAGGCTGAGCAATTGCAGCTGGACTCTGAATTCTTGCTGGGAAGTGTCTGGGAAGAGAGGGATGGGAAGGGGTGCAGGAGGGAGCTGAAGGTTTGTGATCTGCACAGCCTGAGCTCAGGGCTGGCTGAGGTGCCCCAAATTTCTCAGTGCTGAGGAAACAGGAGCGTGCAGGGAGGCAACTTTGTCCCCCATGGATCTTGGAAGGGGACTGGAAATGGGTGAATCGCTGCTTCTGTCTCCCACTGGTCAATGAAGAAGACAAATTAAAACAACCTCTATTTTTTTCTGGTTTGCTGTCAAGTTGCTCATCGTTGCTCAAAGTTGTTATTCCCTTGAGTTAAAACATCAGGAAGAGCAGTCCAAGTTGGAGGCGTGTTGATGAATTGCCTGCAGTTCCAGTCCTCCTGAAAGGATGGACTTGCATCAAGCTTGACCTTTGGGAAGCTTGAGCCAGTCCAGCCAGGCCTGTGGTGCACAGAGGAAGACTACAGCTCTCAGGAGACCTTCACTAGCACAGTCTTAGGTGACTGAATCACTTCCTCAAGCCTGAGCTGACTACTTATTTTTGTGTGGGCTGCTAAAACCCAGTAATTAAGTTTTCTTCATTTTAATTCCCCTCTGGTGACCTAGACCCACCTCATCCTCCTGTGTACTTCACCATGCTTATGCCAACTGCAAGAATTGAAACAAGAAAAGTTGCCCACCTTGAGATGCTGCTCTGGGGTTCAGGGCACTGTAATTCTGCCTAGGAAATCCCAAAGCTTGAGGCTCTGGAAGCTGCCTGTTGAGTTGGATTTGCAAGGTGTTTTGCTTGTTCATCCTGTCAAAAAAGGAAAGGCACTGGCATTTCTCTTCTAGTAACTCTGGTTATGTAAGTTTATCTGAGCTGTCTTTCTAAGAACCTGTGATTTCTGGGCAAAGAGGAGCCTGACTCAGGCTTGTGTGGGGACCTAAAAGCGTTTCCCACCGTGCTTCCATCAGTGCTCACCTCCAAAAGCTTCCTTTGGCTTTCAAGGTCAAATGGAACATTTGGTCTTGCTTTCTGAAGCCGCTTTGGGACTTCTAATACAAGCCCAGCTTAGAGCCCCAAAGTGGGTAAAAAAAAAATAGACTTTATAGTCTGGCTTGTGGCTCCTCTGGCTCCTATTCTTGCAAACCTGGCCATGTCACCCTGTGCCTCAGCAGAGTTCAGAGTGTGCCACTGCAAATGTTCTGCCAAGCATTCAAATAATCTCTCAAGAACTGAAGTTCAGACCCTCAGGGCATGGCACAGAGCTGAGAAGGGCAGTTGTGGGTTTGCTGTTCTGAATCTAATTGACAAAAAGAACTTTTTAGGTCAAATCAGACCCTGTAATATTCTAATACAGACTGAAAATAGTGCAGCAGTTTGAGTAGAAGTGCTACCCTCAAAAGAGCCTGCACTCTGTTAACAACACACATCACTGTCTGCTGTTTTTGGCCACATTTCTGCAAAGGCCATTGGTATAGTAAATGATGGATGAGCTGTAGTTTTAAAATTATACCTATTTGAGCTCTTATTTCGCCCATGAGAGGAACATCCTGGAGCTGAAATGTTAGATTCAGCCACAGAGTCATTGTTGAGCTTCCATTTCTGCAGAGTCTGCATGTCGCATGGGTAGGTGATTACAGTTTGCTTTGCATCGTTTCCCATGTGTGAAAGGGGATGATTGCCATTAGAGCAAGGTGAATCTTTCTGTTTGGCAGTCGGTTCATGTGATAAAAGTCATATCAAAATGACAAAAATTCTTTGAAGTAGAGTTGACTTGTGACTTTACCCCTTTCTTTAGAAAGATCCGTTGTGATATTTCAATTTCTGATTCAAACCTCATTCCTTATCAGTTTATAGCTGGCTGGGGCTGGCTGTCTTGCCCATTCTGACAGCTTGCATTAACCATGCTCTTTGACTATGAGCCCTTATAAAACGGCTAATTGTTTTACCCCCTGGACCTTTCAAATCAGCTTACTTGGTAAAGCTCTCACAATTTTAGTAATAATGATGTGTGATGAAATCCTAGGTTAGCCTTATTGAAGTAGTTTTTCAAGAAACACTGTGAGTTGACAGCCTCGGGCTTTCATGGTCCTCCCTGGCAGTCTGAGAGAATAAGCTGCTCCTGCCCATGAAACTGATTGCTAAGGTCCTGATTGTGTTTTTGTAGGAGCTGGGCTGAGCTGTGCGTTGATAGATCTGTGGGAGTTTGAAAGGTGAGGGCGGTCAGTCTCATTACATAAGAAAATACAGCATCTCCTTCTTAAAGTGGCAGAACGGCCTCCTCAGCAGAGTTCAGTGTCTTCCCCATCATGGTCAAGGTGATGCTCTAACCATTGCCCATTCCTGCATTTCAGATTCACCAAGATGAAGACAGCAACCAACATTTACATCTTCAACCTTGCTCTGGCTGATACCCTGTGCCTGATGACCTTACCCTTCCAGGGCACAGACACATTCCTGGGCTTCTGGCCCTTTGGCAACGTCCTCTGCAAGATTGCCATCTCCATAGACTACTACAACATGTTCACCAGCACCTTCACACTGACGATGATGAGCGTGGACCGCTACATCGCCATCTGCCACCCCATCAAAGCCCTGGACATCCGCACTCCCCACAAGGCCAAGGTGGTAAATGTCTGCATCTGGGCACTGGCTTCTGTCTTTGGCATCCCAGCCATGGTGATGGGATCTGCGGAGAATGAGAACAACGGTCAGTAAAACTGCATCCAGTGGGTGGGAGGTGGTGGTGGCCAGGAGAGCTCAGGGGCTTGAGGTGCCAGTTTCATCAGTGGGGTGATGTCTCTGCTTTAAAGTTTTCTTAATTTGTTCCTTTCTGCCCTTGCCTCTCTGTATCACTGCTACTGCTTTTCCAGTATTAAACATAGAATCACAGAATCAATAAGGTTTGGAAAGACCCCTAAGAACATTGACTCCAATCACTTGTCTAACTAGTCAAAACTAATCGGAATGTGCAGATACTTTTTTGCTTGATCTGTGTTTGCTGAACTTCCTTTCCATTTTATTTTTTCAGAAATTGATTGTCTAATTAAACTCCCTTCACCAGTGGACTACTGGGATCCAGTGTTTGGCATCTGCGTCTTTCTCTTCTCCTTTATGATCCCCGTGTTGATCATCACCGTTTGCTACAGCCTCATGATCAGACGGCTCAAGAACGTCCGTGTCCTCTCAGGCTCCAAGGAGAAGGACCGAAACCTGAGGCGCATCACCCGAATGGTCCTGGTGGTGGTGGCAGTCTTCATCGTTTGCTGGACTCCCATCCAGATCTTTGTGTTGGTCCAGTGCTTGGGTGCCAAGGCAGAAAGCGAGCTCGAGCTGGCCATCTCCTGCTTCTGCACCGCGCTGGGCTATGCCAACAGCAGCCTGAACCCCGTGCTCTATGCCTTCTTGGATGAGAACTTCAAGGCGTGCTTCAAGAAGTTCTGCTTCCCCACCGCCTTCAGGACCGAGCTCCAGATGTCCAACAGAATGTGCAGCATCGCCAAGGATGTCGCCTATGCCTGCAAGAACTCGGAGGGGACTAACAATCCGGCCTGACTAGGCATGGAAATTCCCATGGTGGCTGTCGCCCAGCAGAGTCCAACCACCCCCACGTCAGAACTAACTCAAATAACGGCTCTTTAGCAGGACCTCAAAACTGAGAGGCAAGAAACCAAGGAAACAATTTTGGGGGTTGGGAAAACTGGATCCTGCAAGAGCATGCAGAAGAAGTAAGCCCACTTGATGCATTTTTAACTCTAGTGCATCCTGCACTAAGGAACGTGTTTGAAATCAGCCCTTTGATTACTGCAAAACCCTGGGGGTTTGCAGCGTTATTGAGAGTTCAGGAATTAAGGATTTAAAGCAGGCATCACTCCTGGGACTTACACTTTTGCTGCTGGGAGACAGACAGAATGTAAACTCTTCCATTGCTTTTTGCCTCCCTGAGTTGTTTGAGACGCTGGCAGCTCGTGGGGCTCACCAGGTGCTCGCCTGCGGGTTTTATTCCTGTGCCATCCCTCTCAAATTAGGCTTTGCTGCAGCCAAAGCGGGCAGGAGCCATCAGACAAAACCCAAGATCATCTCCAGGATGAGTCATCGAGCAGGGAAGGATGCGGGGAGGGAGAGGAGGGAGCTGGTGGAAAGGGAAATTCAAACTGCCTTGGGAGGACAATGCCAGCTCCTGCAGTCGGGGTCTGCAGTAACACCCTCCTCTCAGAGGGGAGCAGGGGGGTGAGAAGGGACTGCCAAAACTGATGAGTGTAGCTCCAGAGAGGAGGAAATTAACACAATTTCTCATTTACATGCTGCTACTGCTTTATTTTTTATTTATTTTTGAGTTTCCAGTGTAGCAGTGGACAGAATGTGTCTGTACATACATGTCTGTAGTGCTCTAGGTGCAGATATACGGTAGGATTTCACCTTGCCAAGCATGCCTTGGGGATCTTCCTCAGTGAGAAGAGGAAGGAATGAAGTGGCCTATATATACATGTATTTATGTATAGGGGAAAGCCATTTTGGAGAATTCAGAATGGCAGGTCCTACAGAAGACATGGGCATTCCTGGTAGGAGGAGGCAACCTAAACCAGTCCCATCTGCTCATGGGATAAGCGGGCCACAAACCATACAAAAGGTGAGGTTTTGTGGTTTGTTTGGTTTTTCTTTTTTTTTAAACTGAAATGAGACCCACAATGCTGAGAGCATGTGGGAAATGCTGCCCAGGTACCACCCCTCCTGCCAACCATGGATTGATTTTCCTCTCCCAGTGGGTCAGAGCTTTGTAGAAAATGAAATGTCGTGTCATTTCATTCAATGATGAAAGCTTCCTCAAAGAGTTTAACCACCGAGTGCTCTCTGTGCTGGGGCAGGGGCAGCAGACTGGTATTCTCCCTGTAGCACAACAGCCCAGGGAAATCTGGGCACCAGTGGCCAGTGGTGCTGATGGAGAAGCAAAGCAAAGACCTCCCTTTGGAGACAGGAGGTCAGCTCCAATGTGAGAACTGGCAGCATCGTCTGGACTGTACAGATTTCATGTGAATATATTTCTTGTGCTCTGGTCTATGAGATTCTGTATTTTTAATGTATTGATTTGCCAATATTTCAATGCTGTCATGTTCTTTATATATGCTGTATAAAAGAATCAAATATTATATTTCTATGTAGAGTGTTTCCCTTATGGTTGGGCTTATAATATAGATGGAATTCTAGTGTCCCACGTATAGGGCCCAGAGCCCTTGTAAACTGCTCGTGGGAGGAAGATTTTGATGCTGATTAGCATTTGATTGGGAATCTGGAGGGACACCAGAGCAAACTTTGCGATTTTCACTTCCCCTGACTAATCTGGGGGGAGGAGGAAATCTGGGCACTTCAAGCACTTTGGATGGATGTTTATCCCCAGGCTCTCACCGGGAAATCCCACACAGTCCCCAGGCATGCGAAGAACAGCTCCCTGAGAACTGCACTGCTTGCTGGCAAGCTGTATCCATGCCCTTGGAAAAGTTGGCTTTGATGGGAGGTTGTGTTTGTGGATGTAACGACAGCATTGGTGACAGTGAGTGACCTTGGGTCTGTTTAGCCCCTCAACTGTCAGATGATCTGGTGGGGTCTGGGTATGGTTGGGTCTGAAGCTGGGAACTGACTCCGGGCTGTTCATGCCATCAGGGAGGAGGGGATCATTCCTTAGTGGCTGGCTAGGGAACAGCCACTCCTCCCTTTGGCATTCTTGGTTGGGTTTTTAAATAATTTATGTCCTCTGGAAAAAAATATACCTGTGTTTGGCATTTTTTTAATACGTATTTTGTTATAATGACTATGCTGCAGAGATCTTACATAATCAAGTACTTGATAAATGTGTGTTTACTAAGCTTTTGGATATTTCCATGGCCCTTGCAGTGACTGTGTTTAGACATTCTGTTCAATGCTCAGTGGAGTTTGTTATAAGAAGAGCAACAAAACCCTGAAAGCAGAACCTTGTTGTACTGTGCCTATGGAGTTGCAAGCCTGTGGCCAGCTGGGTGGCTGCATCACTGGCTCTGCAGTTCCCTTTGGAAATGGTTGTGTCAATGTGATTTTACAACTGCTGCAATGTAAATGACAATTTCTTCGGTGGCTACTTGTGTGCTTTAATAAAGGAAAATAAAACCTCCAGTGCTTTGAACAATGATCTGAAAGATTGAGGTGTGTGGGTCAGGGATGTCTCTGCTGATCCCTTTTTAGTGAGGTAAGTGGGAACTCTTGTTACAGAGGCAACTTTGTCTGTGGTTAACTTAGGAACAGAAGATGTGAAAAGGCTGGAAAACTGGTGGCTGGCGATGAGTGTGAGCTGCCTGCACCCTGCCTGCACCCTGCCAGCATCCCCAGGGGCCCTGCGACTTGCAAGGGGCAAGGCAGTGATGAGGCAGCTGCCTGCTGTTCCAGGGGAGCTCTGATCAGGGTGAAAACAAGCTCTTCCCACATACCCTCCCCACGATTCCCAGGAGTTACGGGCTTAGGCATGGCCAGGGAGAGCAATAAATTACAGAGCTGCTCTGGCAGTAACACCAAGGCCATGTTCTCTAAGAAAGACAGATTGGCCAGCGAGATGTGTGATCAGGGAGGCGCTTTCTCTCTGCACAGAGATCGATATTCCTACTCGTAAATATCAGGGGAGGGTTTCTTATTAGCAGGGGTAATTTTCTTCTTAAAAAAAAATTAAATAAATAAATCGGTGAGAAAAAATGGAAATCTTTATTTCTCTTCTAGTTCAGTTAATTGTAAGTATCCAGGGGTGAGTTCTCATAGCAAAGCCATAAACCAAAGTGCTTTATTCAGTATTATGGGATTTATTAATGTACTAAGTGTTCTCTCTGCTGCTCCTGGCTGAAGGGAAGTGCTGGAAAAGGGCAAGGAATGGATGAGCCAGGGACTGAGCTCTCTCCCAAGGAGGTCCTTGGCTCTGGCAAATATGGGCAGATCACTGGCTTGGGAAGTGCCACATCTCCCTTCTTCTCCCTCAGCCAGCAACTTTTCCCCTGCTGAATTACAGTTTCTAACAGCAGAAATAAGGAGCAGAATTTACATTTTCACTGAAGTCTGGATGGACAACGCTCTCTGGCACATGGTGGGATTCTTGGAGTTGTACTATGCAGGGCCAGGAGTTGGACTCTGTGATCTGATTATGGGTCCCTTCCAACTCTTGACACTCTCTGACTTATAGTTTTATGCAATGGGAAGAGCTGAGCCAGGGAGGTGCTGAGTTACCATTTAGTGAGCTGCAGGTCAGACAGGGCTTAGTTGGTTTTGGGTGAGTATTCAGTTGAAATCCCCCTCCTCATGCCCATTGCCCATGGGAGCCACAAAGCCTTTCCCCTGCTCCGAATGCCTCTGGCCCCCAGGGTTGAAGAAAACTTCAGCAGGTGAGAGAAACCCCAACTGCAGAAAGACCAAAGCTGTGTTGGCCCCTTGTGGTACCAACATTGCAGCTGGGGACTTGCCTTGATGAAGACACTGCCTGATGCTGAGCAGTTGCCATGCCTGTTTTTCCAAGGTGTTTTCATGAGGAGCTAGTATGTAAATATATTTTGTTCTTTTTTTTTCCCCAGATGAAGGCTTGTTAACTCTTCACAGAGCTGTCACTGCCTCTGCTATCTCTCTGGGTACTTTGGGATATCATTGCTGGGTAGGACAGTGTGTGCCCAGAGAAGGATGTCCCTCACCCTGCAATGCTTTGTAGACAAGGTGACTGCTCTCTACATTTAGAGCCTCTCTTTTTAAATGAAAAGGATCCCCAGCAGCAGCTGGTGCAGGTGCAGCCTTTGCTATCTGCTCAGAAGGGAATCTCTCAGACTGGCAGCAAAGCAGGCTCTGCCAAAAAAACTCCAGTTTGCTTTCCCACTCATTTCCTTGTGCTTCCCCTCAGCTATTTTTGTGGATATTTATGCATGAATAAATTTCTCCTTCCTTCAACAGAAGGATCTCCTTTGGACACATCTTGGGCCTCAGCCCTGATTGTGCATCTATGGCTTCAGTGAGAATCTCCGTGGCAGCAGAGCGTCATTGCTGTGACTTTGCAGAATCACTTGGTAATTCACATCCCTGATCCTCACCTGCCAAGCCCTGACCAGAGCTGCCTGAAGGACCAGATCCTACTCCCCCACCTTCTCCTATGCTGAGGAGAACACCATGAAGCTGAGATGGGAGGGATGGAGAGTAGAATCCTGAAGCAATGGCTGTAGGAAGGAAAGCTGTCCCAGTTCTGTGGGGAGAATGGCTTGTGACATGGGGAGGCTGGGAGAAGAGAGAGAAGGGGACCTGTTGGAGTGAGTCCAGAGGAGGCCACAAAGATGCTCTAAGGGCTGGAGCACCTCTGCTGAAGACAGGCTGAGAGAGCTGGGGGTTCACCCTGGAGAAGAGTATCCAGGGAGACCTCACAGCCTCTTTCAGTGCCCAAAGGGGCTCCAAGAGAGCTGGAGAAGAACTTTGGACAAAGGCATGAAATGACAGGACAAGGAGGAATGGCTTCACATTTACAGAGGGTTAGATGGGATATTGGGAAGAAATTCTTTCTTGTGAGGGTGGTGAGGCCCTGGCACAGGTTGCCCAGAGAAGCTGTGGCTGCCCCATCCCTGCAAGTGTCCAAGGCTGTGTTGGAAGGGGCTTGGAGCAACCTGGGATAGTGGAAGGTGTCCCTCCCCATGGCAGGGAGTTGGAATGAAATGGTCTTTAAGGTTCCTTCCCACTCAAACCACTCTATGATTCTATGGTTCTGTGAAAGGAAGGTGGACCCAAGGTGGCAGCATCAGCCCATAACCCAAGAGTTGTGGCGCTGCATGAGAAACAGATGGGCTCTAAGGAAGTGGAGCATGTGCTGTGTGATGCCAATGGGTGTTTGGAACACGGTTTTTTTTGGGATGGGGATGTGATGTTGAAGGATCTGCAGCCCCTCCTTGCCATGTCTGAGCTGATGCACACCTATTTTGAGTGGCCCACTCTGGGTGCATGCACCTGCCCATTTAGATAGGGGATCCATGCTACCTTTGCTCAAAACACGTAATAACATATGTAGTGTGGTCATAGCTCATTTTGAAAGGAGTTTTAGGATTATTCTAAGCAAATGGACTGCTATTGCAGTGGGTGGTACATCTCACAAAGTCCCTTTGTTCCTGCTTTCAGTACCCTGAAGCCCGGATAGATTGCATGACAAAATGAAATAATCAATAAATAGAAGAACAAGGCTTTGTATCTTGGCAACGATGATGCTAATCGACCATATAAACTGACTTTGCTCTCCTTTAATGCAGAGAAATCCTGCCTGTCTGCAGTGAAGGAGTGATGCTGGTTCTCTGCAGTGCTGGGGGACACAGGCAAACTCTTCCCCCACATGATGCCTTTCCTCCTACACTCAAGGTTTCTGCTTCAGAAACAAAAAAACTCCCTAAATCCTCCCTGGGGTAGAAAGTGCACAATGATATCCAAACCCAGCTGGGAACACCTTCAGACCCCTGGACAACAGCTCTCTCATTTCAATTCATAGAATCACACAATCCTAGAATGGTTTGCATTGGAAAGGACCTCAGAGGTCATCTAGTTCCAACATGCTTGCCACAGGCAGGATTCTTGGGGATTTGGTCTTCCTGAGATTAAACTGCTGGAAGGGCCTCTGGGAGGAACCCCCAGCTCCCCATGGCACGTGGCATCACTTGGGATCGCCCTGAGTAATGAACAGACTGGATCATTTATGGATCTTCAATATACCACGGTTGTTGTACACAAGTTGTCTACAAGTCCTTGCTTCTTCCTCTTGCCTTGCTCTCAAATCCTTGTGCCTGTTGCAGTACATGGGTGCCAGGTGGGAAATCCTACCTGCAGAGCCCATGCAGGCAGCTGTTAGTGGGAGGTCTCATATCCTGTGCACATCATATGAGGATATCCCTCATATCCACAGCCCACTCTTGCAGCAAAAGGTGTTTTTCATCCTGTATCTGTTATTGCTGTGAGAGGATGTGGCTCCAGTGCTGATGGAGTCTCCCTGCAGTGGTCAGGGAGAGCATTGCTGCTTCTCTCCCCTTTGGGCCTGAAGCCAGGTGGGATGGGTTGGAGCCTGAAGCCTTGCAGAACCAGCCCTGCCAAACAGAAGATTTTCAGCATATTGAAATGAAGGATGAATCTGAAAGAAAACAAGCAGGAAACTGGATTTTTTCCAAAGAAACCACTGGCAAAATCAGCATCTGTCCACAGTCTGATTTTGGCTGCATCAGATCACCATTCTCTTGGCCACAGTGAGAAGCACAGGCAAAGCCTGAGCTGGCTCAGTCCATTCTATAAACATTGATTTCTTGGTGTGTTTCCAATCTGCCATGTGCAGCAAGGGCTACAAAAAAAGCTCATGCCATGCTGATTCATTCAGTGATGAGGAATAAAAACACAAGCTCTGTAGTCAATATGAAATTAAGATTAATGGCTTTTCAGCTCTGTGTGAAAATAATCCCACATTGCGATTTAGCTATTTAATGTTTGCTCAATGCTAGGCATTAATAGCAGCTTCTCTGTGTGCACAGGTCATTTGCTCACATATTTTGTTCACCTCTCAGCCTTGCAATGCTCTTGCTTTTCTTAACCACAGAGAAAATCATAGAATCACAAAATGGAAGGTACCTTAAAGATCACCTAGTTCCAACTCCCTTGTCATTAAAATTCCTGGAGATAATCATTTGCCTCCAGGGACCCAGCATAAAGGGGCAGAAAATGAGCCCAGCCCCTGGTGCTGGCGTTTACCTTTCTCCCTGCATTCCTGTGATGACTGGGAGGTGGGAATGAAAAGCCAACCAGGGCTGCTCACCCTGCAGTTTGCTTTGGCATCTGCACTGGGGTTTAATTTGAATGTGCTCGTCTGGAAAACTGCTTCATATTCTAGTGACTGTGTGTTAGTGTTGCCACCAAGCCCTTCTGCCCAGGCAGGGTTATCCACCAGGATGGTGTGGGATGAGTTCAGGATGGGGCTGGATGGGGCTCAGAGTCTCCTGGTCTACTGGAAAGTGTCCTTGCCCATGGCAGGTGCTTGGAACTGGATGACCTTTCACGTCCTTCCAATCCAAACTAGTCTGTGATTCTGTAATTCCATGATTCTGTGTGCTGTTGGCTCAGACCTGCCCCATCTGTCATGAAACAGGGGCTGTCAGCATCATGTCCCCAGCTCCTGGGCACCTTGGATGACGGAGCTCAGCCGAGTGTGACCATGGCTTGGAGGATCCCGCTGCCTCTATCACATGGATAAGGAAAATGTAATTACATGCATAGGATTTCCATCAACAATGAGCAGCAGCAGGCTGGGTCTCAGGGGACAGTCTTCATTGCATTGAAATCTGACTTTATTAATTACCAGCCTCTGATCTCATTTGAGGGTTTAAGTTCATGAAACTGAACCCTTATTCCTCTGATTTCCTTATTCAGCTGGTTTATTTAGTCTTGTGCAGTGGATGGTTTGGACCTTAGAAATTCCCAAGGTGTCTGGCCTGAGCTGTGCAGGAGAAGCAGCAGAGCAAGGAGAGATGATGGAGTTGTACACAAATCCTGGGCAAAGACAGAGAAAGAAAACACTTCTTAGGAAAAATGAACATGGGGACAGAGCATGTCAAAGATCTTAACCCCAAACTAAAGCTTATTTTCCCTCTGACAGGAACAACCCCTTTCCAGATGGGATGCTGGTGGCAGCACCCAGAGCCCCCACCCCTGCCCAGTGAGGGGACATTGAGATGTGAGGCTTTAGCAGAGCCACCACCAGACTTTGGTGCACCTCCTGTTCACCTCCTCCCAGGGAAAGCTTCCCACCCTATTTGTCCAGGGAGCACCATACTTGGCTGTAGGCACTTTTAGGAGTGCCTGGTTTTCATCTAGACATCATTATTTTTATTTTTTTTCTTTTCCCCCAGAGAAAATAGCCACTAAACAGCCCCTCAAGCTTTGGGCTAGTGTCTATTTACACTCAAAGAACTTTGTCAGATAATTGTAATACTTTTCTGAGAGAAAATAGAGCAATTGAGGCTTGTAATTAAAAGCTATTCAGACAGCTTTGATACTTCCCTCTGCACATTCACTTACCAAACACAAATGCCAACAAGAAACTCTTGGCAATATTTACTGTCACTATTGTTGGCCTTTGCCTTTAAATTAACTCCTCTTCCTCACTTCCTCACTTCCAGTCAAAAGGAAGAGGGGGAAGAGAAATGTGGCAATGTGGCTTTTCAACAGAGATTTCTTTGGAACAATGATTTTTTGGGTTTTTTTTTTGAAGATGCCTGATATCACAGAATAATAGAATCATTAAGGTTGGAAAAGGTCCAGCCATCAACCCAGCACCACCACCATGTTCACCACTAAACCACGGCCTGAAGTAACACATCCTCACACTTTTGGAACACTTCCAGGGATGGTGACCCCACCACTGCCCTGGGCAGCCTGTTCCAATGTTTGACCATCCTTTCAGTGAAAAAATATTTCCTCATATCTAATCTAAATCTTCTGTGGCACCACTTGAGGCCTTTTCCTCTCATCCTGTCACTCCATGATGACAAGTCTGGAGGCCTCAGAGCTGCCATGGAAGAAGGTTTGTCACCCCAAAACTGGCTCCAGGCACAGCCTTAACTGCAGTGATGGTGTGGATGGGGTTTTACCCACACTGTCTGCCCTGGGCAAGGACAGGGAACTGCCAGTGCTGTGTCCCCACAGCCCATCGAGGGTCCCCAGCTGACCTCCTGACTCACCATGAGAGGGAACCCAGCCTGGGAAGTCCCCTTCTCTTCAGCAGCAGGTGGGAATGTCAAACCTTGAGGTGCTGAGACCCTCTGAAGGCACCAAACCGGGCTTGTTTCTCCCAGCGCTGACAGTACAGCCAGAGGGTCACCATTTCATTGGGTTTGTGGTGGGAGCATCAGTGGCTCAGCAGCACCACCCAGCAACCTGTGGGAAACAAGGTAAAGATAAGCCAGGCTGTACATAAAAAGGACAAATTCTCTTCCTTGGCTCAATGTTAACTGTATCCTCTGGAGACCTTTCCACTTCATATCGTCTATTGCCCAAGTTTTTGCTTATCCATTTTTAATCTTTCTTTTCGTTTTGTTCTCATCTAAAGGTCCTTCTGAGAGCCAGGCCTTCATCTCCCCCTGGGGTATTATTTCTTTTCTTACCCAAAATCATGACCAGCCATAGAGAGACAGTGTGAGGCTGCCTAAATCCCGGGAGATTAGAGCTTCCTAGGGGGACAAGCTGTAGGACAGCTTGGATGAGGACAATTGATGGAAACAGCCATTATTGCTGCAGCAGGAAGACTTAAAAAGCAAGAGTCATTTCCGACTCCCCCCTGCCCTTATCTCAGATGGCTGCGTTTAAAGCCCGCAGTGGGAATATGAGCTCTGGATGAATCCTAATTCCAGTTTTGGGTCGGAAAATGGCTTGGTCCCCCTTTCCCAGGGATGATGAAGCAGAGTCCTCCAGGGCTGTGTGTGCTCACGGGCGCAGTGGAATGGAGAAGTTGATTCCTTCCTGGAAAGGAGGCAGGGAAGAACCTGCTGCTTTCCTCTGGGCCGCTGCAGTGGGCTGGAGCACGCAGAAAGCCTTCTGCTCCTGCTGTGGCTGTCCCTCATCTTTGCACTCATTCCAATATCCCAGACTGTCCCAGAAGGAGATTTCCCCAGCTTTGAGGCTGAGCTGACTTCCCTGCTCAATGCACAGCTCTCAAGAAGCACTTGGGGTGGGAGAGTGGGGTCCCTAATTCAGCCTTCTCTGCAGACCCCGAAAGGATGTTTCGTTTAGGAGGGAATTTTTTTCAGTGAATTGTTAATGGGGCTTTTCTTTTGCCACGTCCAGTCTTCAAGACGCAGCCAATGTGGACTGGGGTGACAAGTCAGTCCCAGCAGCAGGAGGAAGTTCAAAGGAATGAGCTGGCAGTGCAGGGTTTCCCTGCGGGGAGCTGGGGGGAAACTTGTGCTCAGGTGGGCAATCATCTCCTGAGCACCTGCCCGGGCCATGGGCACCCCTAGTTTGCTGGTTCCACTGCAGAAACAGAGTTCCAGGCTGTGTGCGAGGCCGAGCAGCTGCGGGAGATGCAGCGATGCTGAGCTGAAAGCAGAGAGTGCCCCTTAGTGCCTTTGCTCTGAAATACAGGACCACGTTGGATGCTCTGCCAGTGGACACACCAGACACCTCAGGGCTCCCATGGGAGCCAGAGCCCATCCTCAACACGGGAGTAGACCTTGGCCAGTGCAAATCCTTATTCCCTTGGAATCCTGCACCAGTTACGCCTGTGAGTGCCTGATAAAGGGTGCAGAGAGGAGGCAGCCACTGGCTCTCCTGGGTGGTGTCCAGTGACAGGCCACGAGGCACAGACTGAAATATGGAAAAACTCCATTTAAGCACAGGAAATAAATTTACTGGGAGAGCGGTGAAATACAGGAACAGGCTGCCCAAAGAAGTTGTGGCATGTCCATCCTTGGACACAGTCAAACCTGAGTGGACATGGTTCTGGGAAATCTGCTCTAGATGACCCTGCTTGAGCCATGTTGTGATTCTGTGACAGTCATGCCTTGTGATTTAATGGGAAAAGCTCCAGCAATGACATTGTCGGGTCTGAAAGTGGGTGACTCACACTTGAAAGGTCCTTTCCATCTAACAAAATATATTAGGTTGTCCACTTAAATCATATTGCCCTTCCTGCAGGCCAAGGGCCAACGAACAGTGACCTTTCAGCTAACCAGGCAACTCGTGTGGTGAGGTGGCACTATTTGAGTTAGTTTCCTACACTCAGGAGAAGTTTTTCCATCTGGGAAGCCCATTGCCAGCAGGTGGCAACCACGCTAAAGCAAAATTCCTGGAGAGGTTTCGCCTGGAAGAATGTGTTCCTCTTCATTGCTCTTCCAAAGTTAACACCTTTAATATGGAGAAGGCAACACAGTGATCTTGTATTTAGCACTTTTAATATGGAGAAGGCAACACAGCGATCTTGTATTCACCCATCTCTTTCAGTTTTCTAAAAGGGCAAAAGGCAATTGCCATCGTGATGGATCGAGGGTTGTCAGTTTTGGTGTTGGGGTGCTGAGGTCACTTGACCCAACTGAATTGCCCTGAGCAGCCTCACCTGGGGTCTCCTCCCACCCCTCTCCCATTGCTCTGGGAGCCCATTTAAGCTGAGAACTGCAACCTCACCTTCTTCTGTTTTACCAATCCTGTGCTTTCCTGGTGGAATTGGGACAGGTAAGAACCCAGCTTGGTACTTGTGGATTTGGGGAAAACTTGGGAGAAAAATTTTAGATAAGACAGCCTTCCTAAAATCAGTACTATATATACTTTGCAGGGCTAAAGGCTGTGAGAATGAGCTTTCCAAGCTTCCAGTTTGGTGTTTCTCACCTCCAGACTCTTCCTCTGAAGACCTGGTTCTGTTCAAATACTTTAACTATTTATCTGTTAAAGAAGAAACTTTCTCTGCAGTGCTTGCTAGAGTTTTTCTTGTGGTTTACAAATAACCTTAATTTTGTTGCAAATCTACTGTCTTTGACTTTACAGTAGGTAAAATGCAATATATATAGCAAAGATATGGCACAAGTAGTGGAAATTTTCTCTTGTGAAAGAAGGACCAGACTCCTTTTCCCCATGAGGTTTATTTCATTAATCACTCTTAAATATATATTTGACACTTAACAGGAACAATTAGTTAAAAATAACTTCTACCACAAATTCCCACAGTTGTCATAGTATTTGTATGGTGTGTTTTTGAGACACAAATCTTACTTTTGGTCTAGATTTAACCTGTGTTAACAGTTTAGGAAAGAGAAAATTTGCAGTGGGGTGAAAAATGGACATCCTTCAAAATAAAACCAAAGCCATAACACATAGGCACATACATAGACATGAAAATGATCTATTTTTTCTTCCAAATACTTATCTTCTGTCCATTTTATTGATATTTCATTGAAAGTGCTCATTAGTTTGGCCCCACAAAACAATCCTAATAACACAGCAATAAGGAACTGAGCATTGCACTGATCTGAAAACTGGTCTCCAGCCTGTTGGTGCTGTACAGCAGATGGCAACAAAGGACCACTGTGTGGTAGAAATGCACCTCTGAAAGGACGTTTTCTGTCCTTTAATAATTCAGAGTGTGTAATTAAAAATAAGAACATAGAAATGCAACTCGGAGGAGCAAAGAGGGGAAATAAGAATTGCAAAAGGAGCAGGACAAACTGTGGATGATGAGCATTATAAACAGACACGTACATTATGTGTAACTGAAATAAAGAGCACTGTGCATTCACTGGCCACCCCTCCAGTCTGTAAAGCTGACCCTGCAGAGCTGCAGGCACGCAGGGATCAGTGAGCCCCAACCCACTGTTCAGGAAGTTCGGCATTCCAGCAACTTCCGGAAGCTTTTCCTAAAACTGTCGTCCAGGAAAGCGTACAAGAAAGGATTCAAGCATGAATTAGCATAGCTTAGGCTGGTGATGAAGTAGGATATACCAATGACCATGGAGGTCTGGGGCAAGTCAGTGGTCAAGGCCACGATGGTGGCCAAGTGGAAGGGGGTCCAACAGAAGAGGAACACGGCCAGGACTATGAAGACCATAACAGTGACTTTCTTCTTGGCTTTGTCCAGGGCTCTAGCATTAGAGTTCAAGTGCATGTTCCTTAGCTTGTAGAGCATCATGGTGTAGAGGATGCAGATGATGGATACTGGAATGGCAAAGCCAAGGATGAGGGTATAGATCCTGCTGGCTTTGAACCAAAACCTTTCAGGCTTGGGGAAATTGAGACCACAACTCTTTATCTCCAGGTCATCCGTGTAGACATTGGCAAAGATGATAAAAGGGAGAACTATGATGGTGACCAGGATCCAGATGCACAAGCTGACAATCCTGGCTGCTCGGTACGTACGATGTGGCATCCTCTTGGACCTGACTGTAGCCAGTACCACCAGATACCTGTCTATGCTCATCACTGTTAGGAAATAAATGCTGGAGAAGATATTGTAGTGGTCTATGGACAAGATAACCTTGCAGACGACTTCTCCGAAGGGCCAGTAGCGGAGCAGGTGTTCTGCAATATTAATGGGCAACACAAGTGTGAACAAGTCGTCGGCTATAGCAAGGTTCAGGATGAACATGTTCGTCACAGTCTTCATCTTGGGGGCCTTGAGGATCACGTAGATGACAGCGGTGTTGCCTGTGAGCCCCACAGCACAGATCATGGAGTAAATCACGGGGAGGACAACATAGAAATCAGCTTCCTGCTCTTGGAAGGTGAAGTTGAACTTCATGCTGTTGTCCAAGTAGCAGCTGTTGCCTGCAGTGCTGCAGGTACTGTTCAGATCATCCCATAAAGAGCTGTTTCCCATGCCTGTTGGACACAGATCGTCCTCAGATGTTACTGAAAGCCTTGCTAATCCAGAAGAGAGAAGGATTTTTGTTCGTTTTGGTTTTAGGTTGTTTTGGTTTGGTTTTTTCCTCCTGGGAGAAGCAGCCACTATCATGTGTAGAAGCAGGTTATTTTCAAAGGTAGGTTGTGAGGCAGCATGGACTACCTAACTTATCTCTCCTGGCCCCCCATGTTGGAGAAGTTAGGTTTTTGAAGTTATGAGGGGCGGGAAAAATATTTGAAAGACACATCAGGCTCCATGAACCAAGGAAACAAAAGAATTACACCTCTCTATGCAAGTTAAGGAACTCTTCTTTCTGAGATTATTCTGGTGAATTTTGGTTTTTCTCTGCTGGGAAGTCGAGTGGCTCCAGTTCAGCTGTCTGCAGTGCGAGTTCTTCTGGGGCTGGCAGCAACACGGAGGCAGAGGGGGAGCTTTGTGCCTGTCTGGCTGTTCACAGCCTTTGGAGGGCTCGAGGGATGGCTGCTGTTTCACTGGCACAGCGCTTGCTTTCTGTGCCGGAGCAGAAGCGTTGCAGTTAATTAGTGCCTGCCTTGGTGTTGGAGTTCAGGCTCTCCATTGACTGAGATTTCACAAACAATGAAGTTTCTGATGCTGCTACTCCCCATTCCCAGGATCCCCTAGCAAAAGGAGGAGGAGAAAAAATAGTTCAGGGAGTATTTCCAAAACTAAGGGTTAAAGGGGCTTAACCTGCAAGCAGAGTAACCCTATAAACGAGAGCGGGCTATGATCTTATTCACCATGAAGACCAACCCTAATGCAAACAACTGGCAGCACACCAAACGTGGCACAAACAGACAGACAAACCTGTAAATTTCAGAAGTCCGGGATTAATCAGGGAAGAGGGAGAAAAGTACCCGAAAGCCAATCCATTTTAGAGCCACAGCAAGAATCACCCCATCTGTAGCAGCTGCCACATCCACCACTATCGCCTGACCCCGACTTCCGAGAACTCCTCTGCAGGGAACGAGCAAACAACAGACCCCCCACCCCACGAAGATCCAAGGTTTGGCAGCGGGTCCCCAGGCTGCGCAAAGGGAACCGCCTCGGCTTCTCTTGCGTTTTGCTGTCCCGCAGCAATGAGGTGCGGGACCGCCAGCGCTGGGGGTGCGGGGCTGGAGCGCGTCTTACCTGGCGAGCGGCTGCGCTGCCTCCGCCAACACCTGCTGCTGGCGCTGGGGAGCCTCTTCTCCCGGACCCGAGCTGGAGGAGGGTCTGGGCGATGCTGACGTTACCGGGCTCCGCAATCACATCGACATGACGCCTCCTCAATGTGTGTGTGTGTGTGTGTCACGTCTCAGCAATGAGCACTCGCTCAGACCCGGGAAGGGGCGCGAGAAAAAACGGTTTTCTTTCCGCGGGGTTTATTTAAATGGTAAATAAGGTTAGATGTTGGCGAGCAGCTGATGCTCCGGGCTGGTCCCTTAAGGAATGTGGGAGATGTGGAGGAACAGAGAGCACCCAGGGCTGGCTGAATGAGGGATATGGGAAGCGGGGGGTTAAACTGCTTCAAAAGGGAACACTGGCTGGTTTTAACAAAGGAAGATGCCCCAGAGGGAGTGGGAGGAGAGCAAGCAGCGCGCAAAATGAACAAACAAACAGACCTTGCCAGATCTGTGCTGGTTTCAGCTGCTCTGGGGGAATTTGGCTGACTTACCCCAGCTGGGCGTCTGGTCCAGCTTTGGAAATGCAGTGAAATCCTTGCGATGTGCATCAGGAGGTGCAGGAGTCCCGTGCAGCTTGACGGAAACGCACCCCAGGTTATAGAACAAAACCAGCAAGAGTGTAAGATCACGTTACCTTCATGTCCCTAGAAAAAGAAGAAAAAGGAAATCAAGGGGTTTTTGATTCTTCTCTAGTCCTTTAAATATTGTCTGGCCTTTGTTTCAAGAGGAGGCAAGGAAAAATGCAGCCATCCATCAGTGCCATGCCTGGCTGTGCCCATCTAACCAAGAGGGTCAGCTCGTTGATCTGAGCTGCGTAGCCAAAAGCTGCGTTTGACTTTGCTCCTCTTCTGTAGGTATTTACACTCTTCTGGCCAGATTATTGTGCATCAGTAACCGGGTGGGAATAGAACACTTCATTGCACTCCAAGGTAATTTCTTAAGGCCGTGGGTATAACTGACATTTCAACAGATGGGAAATTTTTTTTATGCCCAGTGTACAACTCTTCCAGTTGCTTTCTTTATCTTGGCCAAAATCTGACCAGACATTAGTCTTAAGGAAAATTACACAGAAATTATATTGTCCAAAAGATGCACAGGAAGGTTATGGATTATATTTCTTCAGATTAAACACTCCTGGATCTGCTTTCCTGCCTGTTTTGGTAAAGGTGGTGCAGTTTGTAAGCAATTGTAACTGAAGCGAGGTATTGATAGGTCTGCAGGGAGAAGGAAGTTTCCAGGAATTGCTGTTGTCTTTTTTTTGGAGAAGAAAGTACTGGAAGGCAGGGAAATTCAGGAGAATTTGATGTTACATTTGCTGATCTGTAACTATTGCCCAGGACAAAAGGGTTTGAAAGTATTTTGCATCTGCAGTCCTGCCATTGAGGCTTTCTGGTTTGCAGCACAAAGCACATCTGTGATCTCTGGGATAGCTTAAAATCCATCCCCAAACTATATTATCTTGGCGTTGGCATCACACTGCCCTACCCAGTGGTGCTGTGCCCAGGTGCTGTGTGTTTTAGGGACCATTGTGATGGGCTGGCAGCTGGGGGAAGGCTGCAGGGGCTGTGCTGCTGGTGATGCTCCCTTGTGCTTTCCCCTCTGCCTTGTGCCTTACTCCTCATTATCTGTAGTGAACATGCTCTCCGTGCCTTGGTTAGGATGTGCTTGATTAAAATAACCTGTCAGAGATGCGACAGAGACTAATTTAATCTCATTGCCTGGTGTGGCTGGAGGGGCTTTTGCTTCTTGTATCCCCCAAACAAATTCCTGGCACCTGCTTTCTGAGCGGTGCTCCTCGCATAGTTCTCCAGTAAAACTCACTTGTGTTGGGGAGGATGATTGCTGACAGCTCTAAATTCATGTAGGAAATTGTTTTGGAGCAGGAACCCTTTCTACCGACAGCAAAAATCTTTCCCCTTGTGTGGCTCTGGGTCTGACCAGAGCCAGTGGCTGTGCATGGAGGAGGCACATCGTGTGTATTGGTGTGATGGGGAGTGCTTGGAGGCAAGACTGAGAGGGTGTTTTATTCCTTGTGTTTTCTCTGACTGGGCATCCCTTCCACTTGATTATAAATGTTACGGTGGCACGAAACCCTGAAAATCAAGCACTAGTTTGAAGATGCCGTTACGAAGGACATGAGCTGTGTTTTCCCTCAGAGCTGCTCAGATCTACTCTTGTGCCAGCAGCTCCATCACTAGCATGTGCAACGGGACAAAGTTTCTGTTTCTGGCAAATCCATGCCATGGAAATGGACATTGCCTCTTCAAAGCAGCTCAACTGTAAACAAAGAAAAGGCAACATTTTAGGGAGGGGGAAATCCCTGCCAAAGCTAAATCAAGGGTGCTTTATTGCCTTCACAAAGCTGTCAATGCTGCTCCCTCCAGACAAAGGCAATCCACCATTTTGGAGTTAGGGAGAACCTGTTTTGTTGGGGTGCTGTCAAAGAGTCAAGTTCATCTCAAGGACACAGATATACAGTCAATATTCTGTTTACCAAAACAAAATGTTCTCGTCTGACTGTCTTGCAGTCTCTGGTTATTAGGGTGATTTATTTGTATGAGGTGTTCAGGCTTTTCAAAAGCACTGAGGGTTAATAATAGAATGAAGGAAGAGTTTGGGTTGAAAACAAAGATCATCTAGTCCTTTAAAGATCATCTAGTCCTTTAAAGATCATCTAGTCCAACCACCCTGCTATGTGCAGGGACATTGTCAGCTTGATCAGATTGCTCAGAACCCCATCCAGCCTGACGTTGAATGTTCCCAGGGACAGGGCATCTACCATCTCTCCTGGTAACCTGTGCCAATGTCCCACCACCCTCACTGTAAAAACTCCTTTCTTATATTTAACCCAGACTGACACTCCTTCTGTTTGAAGTCATTTCCCTTTGTCTTATCAGAGCAGGACCTGTAAAAAATATCCAGAACTGATTATGACAAATAGTCTGCAATGTGTTCTGTTGAGGAAAGCCAGTGTGCCCGGCCAGGTTACTTGCTGTAGGATAACATTCACTGTGCTCTAACCTCTTCTTTGGGACTGGCTCTCCTCAAACTGCTCTGCTTTGAGCTTGAAGATGTGGAGAAGTTGGCCACTGCATCCCCAGGAACCACTGCTCCTTGGTGTGGTGCTTGCTCACCAAAGGCGCAGTTGATGGGTGTTGGGGTGAACTGGAAAGGGGAAACCTGAGCTCATCTGTCACCCCTGTGCTGGTGGCTTCTCCCTTTGCCACGAGCTGGGTCATGTCCTGCTGCTTCCTAACCCTTCCCAGCTCTATTGAGCCAGGCTGGCTTAGACAGGTGACGGTGCTCACCTTGTGGGACACCTCTGGGATCCAGGCAAGGGGTGTAGGTGCTGATTTTTCTGGGGTATGAGTGCAGGGCAGATGTCTCCATCAGTGAACTGGTGAATTGTGGGTGAAGAAAGCACTTTTGAATGGTAATAATTGTCATGGATCCAGGGGTTGGTGACACATCCAACCTGCCACAAGCTGCAGTGAAGGCAAAGTGGTACTGGAGGTGATTTAGGGAAAATCGTAGCAATGAGTCTTAGAAATGGCCTGGTTTTGTCAGGGAAAGTACATATCAATAACTGCCCCCATCTGTCTCTGCAGGGGAGCAATCGAGACAAATGCCGTGTTGGCAATTTCCTCAGATGTGATGGGCAATAAAAACGGCAGCCCTGGGAGGTGGTGGGTGGCTGAAGCTGATTGCTTTCTGCAAGCCAGGAAGGAGGCTGCCCCAGCAATGGGTCAGTTCTCATCCCCAGCAGCTTTGGGAGATCCTGGCTCTTCTACCAAACATCCCCCAGCCCTGTGGTGCCTGCTGGGTCCACCCAGAGGTGACACCCAGCCATGGAGGGACAATGGCATTGCAAGAGGCTGACTGGCTCCCAGCAGGAGCCCAGGCTGTCAGAGGTGTGTTAATCAACAGAGCTCTGGCAGTGTACCCACGACCGTGGGAGCAAAGACACAGTGCTAGTCTTGCAGCAATTAATATGTATCTGTGAGAATTTAGAGCGCAGGCAGAACGCTGCTTTAAACACCCTCATCTCCTCCCTGACCCCCCATTGGTCTGGCTTCAAACAGCCTTGTTCGAGAGAGAAATTAAAATCTGCTTCCATTGCAGGATGCTTTTATTGTCCAGCATTTCCCCTGCTTTTTCCCAGGGCTGGGGTGAGTCTGTACTTTGGCTGGTTTGCTGCCTTGAGCCAGTCCAGTCTGTCCAAAGAGAGCCCTTTGGGAGAGGAAGGTTTCTGGAAGGAGGCTGCCCCCTTGTTCAGTGCTGCTCACCTCTTTTTTGGGGTGTTTGGGGCTCGGGGCAGTGGCCTGGGGCTCCCTGACCTAGTGCCAGTGCTGTCACAAGCAAAAACTGTCCCATGGCATGTCCTGCGATGGCTCCAACTGTGCTGGAGATGCTGCTGCCTTATCCTCCCTAACCCTCTGGAAGCAGGGAAGCTAATCTGCTGGATCAATCTATGGATCAATTTGTCTTCAGGGCTTGGCGATTTTGTTGTTTCCTATCTCGGGCTTGTATCAGTCCACGTGAGTCACAATTTTTGTGTCATCTGACTGTGGGACCTGTGCCTGTGAGGAAAAAGCATTGTATGTGATGGGACCTTGTGCTGCAGCACTCCAGGGTACAGGCAATTGCTTCCTTTTGTAGCTCTCTTGGAAAGATGTTAACTTTGGAAACTATCAATAACCATTCAGACTAACAGATCTGTTTTCCTGCTGGTTGCCTTCATCAGTCGCGTCTGCAAAGGGTTCTTTAGCACAGTTGTTGGATTTCAGAGGTAACAAGCAAGACATGAGGAGGAATACTCGTTTAAATGGACGGGAGTAAAATAGAAATAAAAATATGTTTGCCCAAAGTGGTGGATCAGAAATGGATGTGAGTCAGCAGGGAGAGATCTGCCCTTCCCTGGGTCCCTGTCCTTTGTAGTGCTGTGCTGCTGGCAGATGAGGGCTGTGTAGGGCACCTGTGCCATGTGGTGTTGCATTCCATTGGCATTCCATGCAGGAATATACATTATTTAGTTGCTATTAATCTGGTTGTTACACAGGTGCTCAGAGTCCTTGGTATCTGCCACTTTCCAGGTGATACGAGGTGACCCTTTGACTTTTTAAATGCCATCTGAACTGTCACTTCTGAAAAGTCACCTTTTCTGTCATTGCTTGACCTGCTTTGACAAAGCTTGGAGTCTTTGCAAACCGCAGCATTGCAACAGGGCTATAACACATCCTGGGAAAAGCAGCCCGGAGCCCTTCAGGGATGCTCGACAGGGAGCAGGCTCTGTGCAATATATTCCAATATCTCTAAGCAACAGCTTAATGTGTTGCCTCTCTGCTTAAGTAGCAGAACTCCTCTGGCCTAAAAGCCTAATCAGTGGAGGGTTATGGACTGCAAATTGCTGCAGAATAAATTTGCTGCTTTTTTCACTCTGGTTTCCCCTCCCTCCTGTGTTATGGCAGTGAAATGACTCATCGACACCTTAGTATCATGTTTTAGAAAACTGTTCTAATATTTTGTACAATGTTCATTGTAAAAAAAACCCCAAAAACAAAACACAAAACAACAAAACATATGATATCTGTCTTCTGGCACAATGTTTTCCAATGTAATTATACAGACCCAGCACCTTTCTCCAACACTTTTAAGGCCAACAAATGTTGTGGAGTACAAGGTTTATGACACCATCAATTATTCTAAGGAAAAAAGGGAGAAGAAGGAGGCCTGGTTTGGGCTTAGTAAGACTTGACTCTATGGCTTTGGACTGCAGTCGCTTATTACAGCTCACTTTTGCCATTAATACCAGCCTGACCTACTTAAATAGGTCATCGTAATTCTTGTGGCCAAATATGTGCTAATGAAAATTCAGCTTTAAGAGCGTGAACCTCGTTGGATATGTCACTGTGATGGAGAAAATGTAAGTTGGTTAAACGAGGTGAACTGAACAGGAAATGGTGTGCTATAGAACTCATAAAAATAATTTAAGAATCAAAAGATAAAAGGAAATGGAAGGGATTAGTGCAAGGTGAGGTTTATGTCTGGCTTCTGCTCGTCTGCACCACACGGTCATGGACATACTGGGGATGTTTGGCTCTGAGCAAGTGAGGGAGGGACTGGATTCAGTGTGTGAACCAGAAATAGCCAAGAGAGCAGTGACAGTAACACCTGGCTCTTCTCTCTTTAAAATCTAATTTGGACCCCAAAGCAAAGCCTCAAAACTTAATTCCCTGGGGATTGAAGCTGCCAGGTCACTGACTGGGGCTTTCACAGCTTGTTGAGTAAATAAGGTTCCCATCAGAAATCCTATTGATACAAATCTGATTGCAGACAACCACACTATAGAGGAGTCGGTTTGGATGCTTGTGGAGGAGGAGCAAAATGACAAAAAACCTAAAGATATATCTCAGTGTTTTCCACAGGGAGTAATTTCCAAAGCACAGAACTCCTGGGGCCGTGCAGAGCCTCCTGCCAGGTGAGTGTTTTCAGACAAGCACTGACCAAGCAGGAGAAAGTGTTTTGTGTGGAGGGCTGAGTTAGGACTGAAATTTTTCACTTCTAATACCAGTGATCCTTGGTAATATCAGTGTCATTTTATCAATAAGAAGCACACTTGGGCTCTGAGCCCTCTCCCTCTCCACCTGCTCTCAATTCCACTTGAAATGAGAGGAAAATTATTTCCTTGTAAATGGCCTGTTTTTTTCCAAACTCTTACCGAGGCTCCTTGACAGGAAGTGTGGTGTTGTTGTTTTTGTTTGGTTTTGGGTTTTTGGTTTGTTTTTCTTTTTGGTAATGAGAATTGTTTTCTTCTTGTAAATGTTCAGTAAATTGTTGCCCTGGCTGGGATGTCAGGAGGTGCAGGAGCACGTGCTGTCCAGAAACACTCCCCAACTGCATCAATAACCTTTTTGTGTTGCTCAGTGAGTCCTAGAAAACTGCAGCGTTAGTTCTGTGTCTCTGCAGGTTACTTGGCAATCAATTCTCCATCTCCAAGATATCCTAATTTACAGGGAGGACATGATGAACCCCTTACTCTGCAATCAGGAGCGGGCAGTGCCCGTTCTCTTGTGGGTTTATGGGCTCAGCAGAATCACATCAAGCTCAGCAGGCAGGCTGTGCAGGAATAGAGGTGCTTTTTAATTGGGAGGCTGAATGTCCCTGTTATCTGACTACGATTTGAGGGGAGCAGACCTTTTGGGCTGTATAAGCATCTCCCCTATTCTCCCCACGCAGCTCTGCAACACTCCTGCTTGGCAGGACAGCATCCTTCTACAGCCCTACGAAGGACAGCGAGTTTTCTGGGCTGAAAGGAAAAATATCCACGAGAGAGGCAGACTATGATGCTGCCTATCATATACTCATGACTGGTGTTCTCACATTTGTTCTCAGTTTTTGCCTTCTTTTCTGCCCTGGAGCACCTCAGTAATGGGGGTTTGTAGTGTTAAACTGGATAAAGAGTTTCCAGATTTATTTCCAGCATGAAAACAAGGTCTGTTCTGCTCATTCTGCAAGGGAAAAGTGATTTCAGGCAGAGAGAGGCGAGAGATCAGCGGATCTGTTTCCTATGGCTGCAGGGAGGGGGAAACACGATTGTGGTGTGTTAGATACGTTGTCAAGGTAAAAGCAACCCAAACAGTGAGTGAGCATCAGTGACTGAGCTGCATCCTTGTGGGCAGCAGAGCATCTCCCACCTCTATGGGCTGGGAAGCATCCCTGTCAGCTGGATGTCTCCTGCTCCTTCCCCTGCCGAGAGGCGCTGGCACTAAGGCTGATTGCGCCTGTCATTTACCTTTCGGTAGCACAGCCGGTTCTTAGAAAACAGTTGGCTTTTCTAACTCTCTTGAGCATTCAAGCGAGTCCAGGGGATGGGCTGGTAAGTAGGTTTGGATTGCCTGGGCTGTTAGGTGGTGCTCTGTTCCCTGGTGCTCTTCTCTGTGATGGAGCTATTTGCTGGGCTCCAAAGCGATCCCAGGCACTCTGCTTTTGTGGAAGGCAGAACAGCTCAATAGAAAAATGTGCGGGGAAATTACCTGTTCTGGGGAAACGCAATGACTGCAAATTTTCTTCTGGAACCTGCTTGTGAGCAAAGACGGAGCCTGAACGGGGATCTGCCCTTGTGGGGGTCCCTTTTTCTCACACCACGCTGTCTGTGCATCTCCAGAGGGTTGTCATCCCACAGAAACGTGTCCCTGCAGGAATCTCCCAGCAGGGCAAGGGAGGGGGGGGATTTGCCATCACAACTGCACGGTTTGTGAAAAACCATCGTGGCAAATTCTGCCTCCCTGCCCAGGAAAGGCAGGATGCCCGCCTGCTGTATTCCCTGAGCAGGAAATCAATTGCTGAGGGACTTCTGCTGGGAGATTTGTGCTTTATGAAATTCTTGCCGGGAGGCAGAGGCAGGCTGGGGAGCTGGAAATGATAATGTTGCCTTCCTCTCCTCTGCTGCTTTAATTGTTTGTAATGATTTAATAAACAGCACTAAACAGGGAAGCTGATCCTTCCCTGCAGCAACACAGGCATGTGGCATTTTATTGCCTTTTCTAAAGGCTTTATTTGGCATTTCTTTGCTGTATTTTTTTTTTAAAGGCTTGATTCAAAACCTTGGGAGGTCACCAGGAAAACTGTGGACTTCGTGGTGTCAGGGCTCTCAGTGCTGAGTCAGCACCAAATCCATGCAACCATCTGAGAAGACAATATGGAGAAATGGCCTAATTTAAACGATTAAACGCTTGTGGCTTTGGCACCTTATTTGTACAAATGCACACCAGGGAGAGGAAAAGCAAATTAGGTACAAACTCGCAGTATTTGCAGAAGAATAAATGGAAATAGCCTGCTGTTCAGGCTGGAAATTAGGAGAAACTTTGTGCAGTCAGATGGGTGTTGACATGGAGCAGCTGCCAAGTGACAACTGACAGACGGAGAAGTGAAATCCCAAACTGAAGCCTTATGAGGTTGAGCTTTTTGGATGCTGGGGCTGTAGGAGCAGGTCTTACAGACCCCATGGGTGATGCAGGCACCTTCCCAGGGGACCATCCCTGCCCCGTCCCACAGGGTGATTGGGTTTGTACCTGGTGGCTCAGCAGAGCCTGGGGAAATGCTCCAGCCTCTGATTCGTTTGGATTTAAATGGCATTTGGGTTAAATCATTGTGGTTCTTCTCTGAGGGATGGGGTCTGGAGTTCTCACTGGTTCTGCTTGAACACGGTGGTATTTCTCCCATCTGTCCCCCATCCCAGAAAACCCCAGCAGATCCTCTGCTCCTCCCACTCTGTCTTTCCCATGGCTATGATCCTCAGAGTTTTCCCTTAAACTACAAAAAAAAGGAGTTGGATGGTTTTTTGGCTGCCTTTTGATATGTGCGGCTCAGGGGGAACGAAACTTCTTCCTCCCTTCATTTTTCTGCAATAAAGCATTTTGTTCATCTCTCTGAATGACTGGGAAGAAATGCTTCTTTTAAAGCTAACAGAGCCAAATTGAATTCCCTTATCATTTGGAACAAAATAACCAAGTTATTTATGTTAAAAATAACACCAAAATTTTGAAGAGATCTTCTGAGAAAATATTTCACTTGGTGACTGATTAGGAGTGGGTACAGGAGCAAACTCTTTGCCATGAACCACTCAAAGCAGTAATTTTTTCCCCCAAAGAGTAGATGTAATTGCATTTTCTGGTTGAAAAAAAAAAAAAAAAAAGGCAGCAGTGGACCAAAGGAGCTCAAAGCTGATCTTCATTTGCTGTGAATGAGTGAATTACATGCACATGGTTACTATCAGCTCTGCCAGACAAAACACTGCTTTTGGATTATTGGGAGTTTTGTCAGAGATCTTTGTAACATAAATAGTTCATGGACTCATCTCTGTTGGCTTCACCTCTTCCTGCCGTCCATCATATCTGGCTATTGTAGGGCAGCTCTCTTCATTATGTTGTCCTTTAATTCAGATATATGAGACTTTTTCTACTTCTAGCCTCAGTATTCAGTGATGGCCACACAAGTGAAGGGAAGGAGTTGACAAGTGATAATTTATGAAACTCAGCCTTCAATTTCCATCTCCTTAAAAGTCTCTGTTTTTGTTTCTTCTCCTGCCTCTTGTGGTCTTTGTGGCTGTTCTGAATTTAGTGCTTGGAAATGCAATTATACGCCTCTCAATTATTTTGAGACAGATGAATCTTGTACGTAAAATCAAAGAAATTTAACCTTCAAGTATTTTGAAGTCAGTTTTACAACTTATGATGTTTGAGATTTCCCAGTCAACACTCTTCTATAAAATTTTCATTCCTGCTTCGTGGCCTTATTGTTATTTATTTGAACAAATAACATCTACTATGCCTGGCAATCCTTCCCTGGCACAGAGTGATGGAGGATGAGGCTGTAAACCTTTGCCCTCCAATTTCTTCTCAGTAAGGGACTTGCTGGGCTCAGGAATGAATGGCTTTTCCTTTCTCAGTGGGCATTTATCACTGAGGGGTCATCCTGCAGCAATGAGGTATGAGAGAAGCAAAGTAACTCATTGATTGCTTATGATACCACAGGACCAATAGCTGAGCTGGTTGTTGTCATTTCTTCCCTTCTACAAATATCTTTTCTAGCCCAACAGGAATGGATGGAGGGCAGAGGAAGGAGCAGGCATGTTAAATGGGATCCAGGTGGGAATAATATTTCTAGGAAGATTGCTTGCACCTTGTCTCTGCCACTGCATCAGCTGTTGGAGTAGATGGAATTTAAGCAAATGGCTTTTCACTCCTTTTGTTGCTTCCACCCCTGGAAGTGTTCAAGGCCAGGCTGGATGGGGCTTTGAACAACCTGGTCTAGTGGAATGTGTCCCTGTCCATGGCAGGGGAGTTGGAATGAGGTGATCTTTAAGGTCCCTTCCATCCCAAACCATTCTGTGATTCTTTGTCAGGTTTCTGTGTGTTATCTCCTGTTTGCTGGTTAAGTAAAGGATGGAGGAGACACCAACAAGCTCTGAGGATCAAACAAACCTGCCTATATGCAAATTGACTCACTGGAAGGGAGCTTTCCGTGCTTCAAAATCATCTAGAAAGAGGTAATTTGGTGGCAGAGGAAGGAGACAAAGATTGGGGAAGCGATGCCTGGCGTGATTTAATTGTCATAGTGCCTGTTTGGCCGCCCAGGAGCCCAGCGGCCTGAGGAGGCGTCCTGACATCAGCTGTCCTTCTGCTGGGCCATCCCTGTCCCTTGGGCTGCAGATGTGCTGGATGTGCTGGCCAGTGAACACGGCCAGATCCTCGTTATCCCGATCCCACTCAGGATTTACTAATCCCTTCTCTTCCTGGTGTGTCTCCAGCCTCTTTGGAGGTAGGGCTGAATCTGAGGGGGACTGGAGCATTGAATTGCTCGTTCTGTGGAGAGAAAAAGGAAGCGTTTGCAATTTGCTGAGGAATTATTTGCAAGAGGAAAGGGATGCTGGCAGGTCTGGGGCTGCCCCTGCTGTGGTCCCCCCCTGCTGCAGGAGCTGTACCTTGGGGCACGGCCACTTCTCCCCCAGATCCAGCATTTGGGTGACACCATCAGCACCACTTCATGATGAAATTACAGCAGTCTGACATCCAGGCTTGGAGTTCTGGAAGCAGTTAGTGCCTGGCCAGCCTCAGAACACAGAGGTTATCTGATTTAGCCAAAGTCTCTTTCACTGGGGACTGAATAAAATTGCTTTGTATTTGCTCAGCGCTAAAAATCCATCTGAGGCTGATTGCCAAGACCTGCTGCAGCTGCTGAGTGAGGGGATAAACCTCTGCAACGGCACCATGAAATGGGAAACTGAGAGAGAAATATTAAGAAATGGCATTTCCAACCATTTACAGGCTCTGATGTTGGCTGGCTGCTGTCAAAGGGGTTGATTTTAAAGGTTTTTTAGGGCCACTAACTTGGGCCGTGAAATGCGCCTGAGGCTGCAATTGCATCTCTGGTCTCTGCAAGCCCCTTCATCTCCCTTCATGCTCTTCAGCAGTGAAACCCTGCCAGGACCAAGCAAATCTGGGGATCTGGGAAGGTTCTGTCGTGACAGGTTTTGGAGAGATTGGAGGCAGGAGTCGGAAGCAGCAGAAGATGGTGTAACCTTCATCCTCGTGCCCTCCTGCATGCTGACACAGCCTGGGGGAGGCAGGGGTTCAATATATTCTTTAATTTCTCAGTTTCAGGCGCGTGTTGGGTGGCTGTGCTGCACCCCAGAGCCAGGCCCTGCTGGCCTTTGCCCTGGCTGGTGTTTCCAAGTTGTCCTCTGTGATTTTTATTTGCAAGCCATCCCTCCAACCAGCCTGCTCTCTGCTTTAAAAATTCAGCACCACGTTGGCAGCTGAATGGGTCCCAGAGCTGGGGAGAAGGATTTGAGATGTAATTTGCATTGCAGAGTTGTTACAGCGTGGAAAATGCGCGTTCCTCCTGTGCCTGGAGCTGCTAATCTTGTTTTGAACATTGAAAACCTCTCTAGCTTCTCTCATTATACCTAAATTTGATTATTGGTTTGATTTCATACCTCTTTCATGCAGGCTTTTCCTCCCTCCTTGGCTGGAAAAGTCAGCCCTGAGAAGAGAAATGTTAGGGAGCCATGGAATTGCTCACATTTCCCATCCCTTCTCCTAATGCTGCTTTTAATTACCTTGGGAATTTGAGCTGGGGGAACTTCAGAGAGGGGGGGAAAATAAGGCAAACAGGCCAATGTGTAAATGCAGCCTCTGGGTTGCTGCAGTCTGCAGCATCCTGGGAATTTGGGCCGTGCAAATTAATGCTTTTCCTTGTGAATGGGTGGCTCCTTCTGTGTGTCCTGAAATTCCTACGTAAATGGCAATGGGATGTGAATGTATTATCCCAGGGGTGAATTGAGTGTGATGAACAACATGGTCTGTCCCTGCCCTGTGTCCAAAGGTGACCGGGAGCAGATGTTCCCAGCCTGGCAGGAGGATGAAATGCTGCCAATATGGAGACACATCTCCTGAGCCAGAGGTGTTTAAAGACTTGTCACCTTCTTGGCCTTGCCCCCGTGCATTTTTAATGCATCCTTCCTCTTGGAATGTCTGAACATTAAATGGGTTAATATACTTGGGCTGTTTTCAGCTCAGCCTGTGTATTATTCCAGAGTGAGTTTGGCTCATTTTCTGCAGATGAAGAGTTACTTGATGTTTTTGGCATGACTTTTTCTTCTTAGTGGAAATGTTGCCTGTCTTGGATCCTGTCATCCCTCTTCTGGAGGCAGGCAATACCCTGGGACCTGCCCCAGAGTCCTCAGGTGTCCCTGCTGGTGCTGCCATGTACAAGGCAGCAGTGTCTGTGCTGCTGCTCAGCCTCCTCTTCCACGGGGAGAACAGAGCAATTTCCAGCTGCTGGTTGGCTGCATGTTGTATTTTATGCTTTAAAAAGTTTTAAAAAAAAAAAAGTCCCAGGTTTTGCAATCAGTGCTTTGTTCTGCTTTGTTCACATAGTGAACCCCTTGAAGGTCTGTTTTGGAGAGTGACTGGCACTTGCTGGGGCCCTTCAGGCTCCTTCTAATTCCCTGTCATTATATCCTGTCACTCACTGAGTTTTAACAGCTGTAGGTGGCTGTGATGGGCGATGGCACCATCTCCGGCAGCACAAGCCACAGGGAAGAGCAATCAAGGTGGATTCACTGCGGTGCTTCTCTCCCTGAGCTCTGCTCCCTTTGGAACTGCTCTGGGTGGTTGCGAGGGCCTGTTGAAAGGAAATAAGTTTATTTCCCACTTCTCAGGAACTGGGGTTGGCTGTAAATGTCTGTGTTAGGGAGCTCTGAGCTGGCTCAGCTTGAACTAATTCATGTGATGCAGAGAAACACCTCCCAGCTGTTAGTTTTTAAACTGACAGAGGGCAAGCTTAGATTGGATATGAAGGAGAAATTTGCTCCTGTGGGGGTGGTTGAGGCCCTGGCACAGGTTGGGCAGAGAAGCTGTGGCTGCCCCATCCCTGGAAGTGTTCAAGGTGAGGTTGGACAGGGCTTGGAGCAACTTGGTCTAGTGGAAGGTGTCCCTGCCCATGGCAGAGGGTTGTAACAAGATGACCTTTAAGGTCCCTTCTATGATGATATGATCTGAAGAGCGCTGCAATGGGCTCTAATTGCCACAGATCTCACTTCAGCAAAGCATTCCATGGATGTGCTACCTTGGATTTTGGCTCATGCACCAGGCTCTGAGCTTTGGTCCCACTGAGGTCTCATTAAGGAGCTGTGTCTCAGCTTGGGCCAATAACTAGTGATGAAAAGCTGTTGTGGATTTCGTCTCTTTTTATATCTCCACAAATTACTTGCATGTCAACCAGTTTCTACTCTGCTGCTCAATTGTTATATTTCCTAGGAGAAATATGTTGTCCTAGGAGCAGTGCAGGGGCAACTCCTGGGGTTCCAGTCGGGAGGAGAGGTGGCAGCAGAGCAAGGAAAGCAACTGCTGCCAAACAGGACCCACATCAGAGCCCAGCTCCTGACGGGACATTGCTGGGCCACAGTGAAGCAATTGGGTAGAAGTGCCCTAGGAGAGTAATTCAGTGTAATTGTTTCAGTGGTCCAGCACTGATGTTAATTTGAGCTGATCTGTCAAATCTGCCTCTGTAAGTTGAGGGGCTCCTCATGATACTTCTCATCAAGTTGAGTTGGTTTCTTGGGTCTTGGCAGAGTCCTCTGGATCATAAACCAAGAGAAGACAATCGGGTCAGCTGCTAATTTTAAACATTTTTTAAAATATACACATTTGTCTCCCCAAGAGCTAATTATGTTCCCGTATTTTCCACTAAGGTTTTTTGTTTGCTAATTTGATGGTTTGCTATAAAGTAGGTAAAACCATATAAAAGATGCAGGTCCTGTTGAACTGCAACAGAGATTAACATTGCTGCTGTTTCCCCCAGGAGTGTCCCAGCTCCTCCAGCTCCATGCTGTGGGGTGGCTGCACTGCTTGTGGAAGCCTCATGGTGCTTGGGCCACCTCACCCCTTGGGTGGCCCTGGCTGGGTGTCACCTGTGCACCAGGGCTGGGGCTGGAGCTGCAGCCACACAAGGTCCCCAATGGGACTCTGTGGGACCCAGCGAGAATCATTTGGTCCCTGCTCTTGAAGCATTGAGGTGACCCCTCAGTGTCAGTGAGGTGACACGTTACTGCTGCTGCTGTCGGCGTGTCAGGCAGTGCCCACACACCACGACTGGAGACAGCTCGGGAGGAGAAAAGGAAGGAAAACCGGGATGACATTCCATGTGCTACTGAATGCCATCAATAACTGTTTGGGAGCAAAGTCTGTGGAAGGAAGTCACGGGGCTGGGCAGAAGGGACAGCTCTGAGAAGTGTGTGGTGTGTTGGTGATGCTCATAATTATCTTTGCACTGGGAGGAAAAAGTATCAGTTTGCATGGCCTGAATGTCTGGGTCTGCAAATTCTGCGTGTTGCAGGAGCTGTGCTGAGCTCATCTGGCTCTGAAATATCATCTCTGCACCTTAACCGGCAGCAATATTAGAGTCCCAAACTGATTAATAAAAATCAATCATAACCCAGGAGTGACCTTGGCAATATATGTCTGTGGCAGATGAGGAGACCGAAAGCTTTCATCTGGTTTATTGTTTTTGGAGAATGAATTCAGCACGAAAAACCCCTCTCTCCTTGGCATTAAAATACTCTCTCTCTGGTGTCAGCTCTGACCCAGACTATCAATGGTACGGGATAAGTTTTCCCTGGATGACTCTCCGCAGGTAGGTGCTAATTAAAGATGTGCTGGGGGTGGTTCAGATGTTCTGGTGCCTGAGCAGGGACTGCAGATCAGGGATTATGAGCACTGACATTTTCTGTGTTAAGAAGTCCAAGGGACAAATTTTTGTCAATTAACGTCACGCCTTTAACTAGGAGGATCAAGTTATGTTATGCTGGTACCAGAGTCTGGTGACAGAGGGGGTCTCCAAAGGGAATTTCGGTCCATGTAGAACCTGGCAATGCCTTTCCTGTCTGCTCCACATGGATAGCAATGGGTTAGATCAGTGGGAATCAAAGCTGGAGGGTGGCAAATAGCAGCAGGAACTGTGAAAGGAGAGATGGTAATGTTAGATCCAGGTTTGTCTCTCAATGTACAACGTTAACAGCAGTGGAGGGGCAGATGGTGGGACGCTTGCTCTGCTCTAACTGATGAATATTGTCTTATTTTGTTTCTGCTTTTCTGTCATGCTGACACAGGTTTTGCTGTTTGAAAGGGAGCTCAGTGCAGCCTCCCTTGTCTTCTCCCTTTGTGAAATGCTGAGCACACAGAGCCCAGGCAGGCTGATGGTGTGGAGGAAAACCTGCAAATATATTGCTGGTCTAATGCAGCTAAACCCAACAAGAAGTAATTTCTGGTAAGTCAGGCCTAGTTTACGTTTCTTTGAGTTTGGCTGTGTCAACTTCACACTCATTTATAAAACAAACCAAACAAAACCCCCAAACAAACAAAACCATAAAAAACCCCAAACAAAAAACCCCAAACAAAAAACTCCAAACAAAACCAAAGGGAATGCGGTGTTGGTATTAGTTATTTGTGGATATCAGAGCAGGTGAGTGGCTGCTTCCCACAGGATCACCATGAAAAGCCCCATAAAACAGCTGCTCAAAAATATACTCAGCAGGAGAAACACAAAAAGTGATACATGGGAACGTTGGGGGCGGCTGTGGCAGCTCCGCATTAAGGCGAAGGATGGGCTTTTGGTGGTCTGGATTCAGTGTTCCCCACCCTCCGGGCTGCTGTTTGCTCCCGATGAAAGACCCTTGCCTGACCTTGCCCCCTCTCAGTGCAACAGAAACCATTCCCACTGCTCTCAGTTGAACTGCTTGCTTGCCAAATCTTGCCCCTTTGTAAGAGAGCTGGGAATCCTGAGCTCTCATGATCAAAGTCCTGGATTAGTTTTATTTGTTGTTGTTTGTTTCTTTTTTTTTCTCTTTTTTTTTCTGTTTTTCAACATTTTCATCACAGCAGGACTCAGTGTAAGAGAATATGTGTGACCTGCCTTTGTTTTTGTGACAGGAGCGATGACATGGGGATGCTGGTTGGAGGAGCGTCACTGCTCTGTCCTTAATTTTCCTCCTGCAGCTCAGGGTGATTTAATAAACGAGGCAGAGCCAGGACCTTTTGCTCCTCCTGCACTCATCAAGCAATCATCGATCGCCTTGTGACGCCCCAGCTCCAAATACCTCATTTGCATCTGGCTGACCTTGGCTCTCCTCCGAGGATGGGAAGATGGAGAGGTGGGAACGTAAAGGTCGGGGCCGGATTTTATGGGTGAATAGTGAAATAGTGGCTGGTGCTGCGGAAACCTCGTGTGCCGTGCCATAGGAGGTGACAATAAATGGGTTAAACAGGAGATAAAAGGTGGGGGAGGGCACCTGGTTAGCTAATGTTGAAGGAAATGTGGAAAGAAAAAACATGTAAAAATACACCAAAGATGGTCCTTAACTGCACTGCAGGTTCAGGCCTCTTTTAATAACTGGCCATGTAATGAATATTGGAAATTATATAAAAAGCTCTTAAGTGAGGTCTTTTAATGAACGGCTGGATGGGGAAAAAAGAAGTACTGATTCTAGGAGTACTTTTATTCTAATTTAAGCAAAATCCTTTTTCTGAGATAACAGCTGCATTGAATAAACTGAAGTATCTTTTCCATTAGCTCTGGCAGGAACTGGATAAAGCTCTCCTTCAGGTCAGCTTTAATCCAATGTGTCTGTGGAGGAATAATTTTAGTGGGAGACTTCAAACTGCTGTAGGAGTAAGGTTGGTGCCTGGGGCTAAGATTTACTAACTCTTGTACAAGTAGGAAGAGTAAATTAGGAGGACGAGCCATGAGTTACAGTGGAACAATTATAATTTTGCTGGTTTAGGGGGAATATTTAACTGAATTAAACCAAGGCCCTATCTTCATCACAAGCTAAGCTTTATGACGGACCTCTGCTGCAGGGCATTTAGTAGTCCTGGGCTCCAAACAGACCTTTAGATCCAAGTTTACCTGTGGTTTGAGAAAGCTCAGGGCTTGAGCAGGATTTTATAGCCTTGGTCTTGACTCTTGGGCTGTAAATGTTCCTGTAAAATAAACACCAAAGTTATAGCTTCCACAAAATTTTAAGAGCTCCAATGAAGCAAGGTCCTGCTGGATTTTGGGGACAGTTTCTCAGAGCAGAACGTTGCAAGTGCTATTGAACTCCATTAAAACTCCCTTTTATAGGGGAGTTAATTTTGCACACAGGTCTGTCAAACTGACGTGTTCTTTCACAAGAGACAAACTTTACAAGGTATTTTAAAAATAATTTCACTGACAGGTTTGCAGCTGTGAGAACATTAATAAACCAAAATGCCTATTCTCGCCATGCAGCAACTGCTAAGCAATTATGATTTGTCTGTAGGCAGCCTAATGAAACCAGCAGTTAATGACCTAATGAGACTTTAACTCAGTCCACTGCTCCACAGAGACATCCCTTTTCTGTCCCCGTTTATTCTGCACCCAGTGCTTTCCAGAGAAGTTTAGTGATCAGGTAAAATAACTGCCTTATTTTGTAAAGTGATGCACTTTTCTGAGGTGGTGTTTCACGTGTCGTGCTGCTACATTGGGGTCATATCACAAAGTCCAATGTTTCTGCAGGAGAAGGGAGATATAGCACAGCCTGGGAAAATCAGAATAGAGGGATTTTGTTCTGGTGTTTACCTTACTACCAGACAGCATTGGTTATTGATAAACCTTTAGATCAAAGATAAAATATTGCTGGTTTGACTCTAATCATAGGTTGCTTTCAGTATGGGTTTCTCTGGCTGTTAATATATTATTACTCTGTTTCTTTTGAATGTCATTCCAGATGGCCTCTAAAGATCCCTTTCAACCCCAAATTATTCTATGATTATTTTGATTTATTATGAGTAGCAGCATCTATTTTACCCTCATTATGCACAGTATTACATGATGTCTAGCCTTTTTAGGTTCTTTCTTCTCCAGGTCCTAATCCCTATTCTCACTCCTATATGCTCTTAATTATTTCTGTTGCTTATCAGTGGACTTTTGAGTTCTGCCACCCACGTTTGGAGCAAGGTGTCTGTGACTCACTGCGCCGTGACATCAGGTCAGTCTGAAGAAGAGGATTAGGATTTATTCAGTGTATTTTCTCTTCCTCCCTCTGTGTACTTGCTGCTGCTTTGTTACGAATGCTCTTGCTTCTGAGCTCTTTTCTGGATAACCAGAGGGACATCAGGATTTAATCCCCTCCATGCTCTGAGGTCTGGCTTTTGAAGAGCCTCAGTCATGCTCTCCAACTCATCTCCTCCTGCCCTTGATGGAAATTTTAGGCCTTTGTGGATCATTTTTCAGCTTTGTGCATTCTGGCACATGCTTCCCAAGAAAGGTTTTTGAGCCTTTGAAGACTTTTCTGGTATGGGAATGACAATCCTAATGCTTGATGGGGATTGCAGTTGCCCAAGTTGTGAAATCTCCTGGAAAATGTTGCTTTTTTTTTTTTCCCTTTCAGGTGACTGTTTTCATCAACAGATTGAGCTTTTGGGTTGTCTTTTCAAAGGGAATTTCAATGAATCTCTGTTTGGGGTTTCAAAGGGGAACGGTGCCTTTTTTTTTTTTTTTTTTCCATCAGCACCTGCTTACAATCCAATTAGCTAACTGCCTTTAATTAACCATAATATATTTCAGGAGATTAGAATAACAACAGAACAAAATCAAGCAATGACAAAGCTGTGACTAAACTTGAACTCACCCTTTCCCAGGTGCAGGATTCTGGACAGCCCCATAACTCCTTGCTGTCACTTTGAGCTCTGACATGAAGTGCCTTGAAATGCTGGAGGGGAAAAAGCATCCAGTCCTTCATGTGCACAGTCACCCGTAAAACCAAAGAGGCCAGTGGGTATTTCTGCCTGTGGTTTGTGTGCCTGGGCTTTGCACGCAGGAGCTTTGAGTTGATTTTCTGAAGGTTGCTTGGTGGAAGCCTTTGCAGATGGGAGAGCACGGCAGGGCTGCTGGAATGAAACAGCCTTGGGTTTGGGTGTGATGTGTGATGTCTGGCTTTAGGGAGCTGACTCATGCCTTGGCTGCTGGGCCTAAAAGTTCTTTAAGTTCCACAGCTGACCTTCTGTTACTGGTCTGGGACTGAGACAACACTGAGCTACGGGGCCTTTTTTGAGTTAGCTGAACGCACCATGGCACTTCTGAACTGTGCAAATCAGTACTCGCCCAAGGCTTCACCCTACTCATCACAAACATGAGTGGATCGTTGCTTCTATTGGTCATCTCAATCACTGAAAGAGATGCATTCAAAGAATTAGACACCCCATAGGTATCTGGTTATGAGCTTTATGAGCTTTCCTCCAAAATGTGGTTAGATGGGGCGTGTGGGACTCCTTTCTTCAGAAGGGCAGGAGAAACAAGTGATGCTCCCCATGAAGGGCCTTCTTACCCAGCAGTCTGACACAGATTTGCTTCTGAAGACCTTTATAATTTGTCCTTATTATGTTCTATGTGTGATTTAATGAAAGTCTCTTTCTCTGCTGTCATTGAGCTCTTAATCTTCTCTGAAAAACAGAACACAATCCCTTCAGAAATGGTGTTTGAGTAACAGCCTGTTTGTGTTTCCTGTGCTATTGTGTTGCTCACGGAGCTGCTCGCTCTTTATTTAAGAGCAGACAATAAACAGATTTCTTTGAGTCAAAAACACATCGGTGATGCCACACAGAGTAGGTTTGAGCAGCAAACTATCTCACTGCCCATCTGAGACAGCAAGACCTTCCCTGGTAGTGCGAAGAATGGACAGAAGTGAGTTTTCCTTAGTGAGTACCTGAGGCTTCATGCAGGTGATGTTCTGCAAATGCACATGGGGATGGCAACTGTCAGCAAAATGATTTGCTCTGGGCAGGTTAGCAGGAGATAAAAGTGAAAACTCAAAACAATAGGATGCTGAAAAAAATGTAAGGAAAAAAATGGCCTGCTTTTGTTAAGTCTTGGTCTTCCTAAACAGCATTTCACAATCAGAATTACGAGGTAAGAGAGTCCAAAGAAGGTTTAGCACAGGGTTTTTCATTGTGACTGTAGCAGTCTTTTTTTACTGTGCTGTAGGTTGGAGAGAGGCCATGAGACCCTCCAGGAGGCTGGTGATGCCCTGTTGATCTAAATGCTCCCCAAACCTTCTGTTGGACTGACCCAGAACCTGAGTCTGGAGAGGACTGTGTGATGCCCTTCACACTGGAAAATACTCGAAGCTTGATGGGGATCCACAGTTCCCAGTTCAAAACCACCATCGATGCCAGTGGGGACCAGCTTGCTGCCTGTTCTGTGCAGAACTGTTGGTTGTGAGCAGCAGCGTGGAATGAAGAGGCTGATGGCTCCTTGGGGCACACAGAACCTTCCATCTCTTTGCTTTGTCCACACTAGAGTGTCTTTTACTAGAGCAATACCTGGAGAGTGGGAAGGATGCAGAAGCAAACCTTCCCTGCCACTGGCTGTCAGTGGATGTTGTGCTCGTTGCAAGCACTCAGGTTACATCTCGTACAAGTCCGTGCTGTCATTCAGCAGAGGATTCCAGGCTGGGCTCGGATCAGCTCTGTCCTTTACCAGTTGAGCAAGGACCAGACTCTGCACCACACTTCCACTGCTGGAGATGAGTGGGTCAAGTAACATCTGTCGACAAGATGAGGAATGTGTCATGTTTTGTCTTGCCAGGTACAGCAGATACCCTGATTTCAAACGGCGCTGTCTTCCCCCATTCTGCTTCCTCCTGTGCCTCCTTGCATGTGAGAAGGTCCATCCATCTCAGTCCTGTCACTGCATCTCTCCCACCCATGGTTCCTTTTGTACTAATCCACTCATCCCAGCAAAGATCTCCATTACTGGAGTAATTGGCACTATTAGATCAGCCTTTGATGTGACGAGCAGTGGATTTTTGTAGTCAACATGTCAATTTAAAGTTCCATAAATAAGAGATCAATTCCTTCTTTCCTGGAGAAGAAATTAAGGAAAAACCTTTTCATGTTACCAACTGAGTGTACAAAGCTGAAGAGGTTGAAGGTGGAGATGGGGTTGTCTCCTGAGAGGAGTAAATTTTTCAGTTTAGCAAATTAGAGAGAATATGCTTTCACCTTTGAAGTAGTCAGGTACCAAAATGATGCCAGTTTGAGTAGGCAGGGCTGTAATGGGAATCACTCACATGGGTTTTGACAGATCTATTCACACAAGAGCCCGTTTGCCAATGTGAGCTCCCGAAGCGGGGCCCAGAGAGAAGGTTGGTCAAGGACAATTTCTCTGCCTGGTTTTACAGCATGTTGCTACAAGGCTATTTGACAGTGTTTTCCATTCCCTTTGCATCCCTGTGGATGGTGTCCTTGATGAGTCCATCCTGCCTGGCACACTTACTGCCTGTGTGGTGACCCCAAGGTGGCTTTGCTTGATGTCCCTGTGTCTCCAAGGGCTCTGTCCCTTTTCATTCAAACCTGTGACAGGTTAAAGGGAATTTAATGAATTATTCAGCAACTTCAAAGGCCCTGTGAGAAATAATTAATGCAGCGGCAGCATAAGGTAAAATCTGAGGGTTTCATGTTTTTTTGACAGAGGATCAGGTGCTGCTGCAGGAGCTCTGATCCAGAGTGCAGCACCCCAAGACATCATGGAGAGGGAAGAGATGTCCCTTGTGGCCTCATGGTCCCACCTGGCACAGCTTCTTGTCCAAAATCAACCCAAGCCTCATCCCCTCCTAATGCAGAGAACTGCTCTTTGTGCTTTCTGCCAGAAACGGGGCAAAAATTGGGAGGGGGAACCAACAAAGCAATGCTTGAAGGCAAGAGCTCCGTCCCCCGGGGATGCTGCGGAGGGGGCCGGAGGCAGCTCCTGCATGTGCTCATGGATGCTCACGCAGCTTGTGCCGCCCCGCGAGTCCCTTCTGCAACTGCTAACGTGCTCCTGATTGTATTTAATTAATTAGCAACACGTTGAGAATCTGGAATCGGAATTGTGCCGGTGATGTTACAGGAAACAACATGTTCTCTTGGCGCTGGAGCTCCCCTCAGGGTACCTGTGCCAAGGTAACGGGGGCAGTGACTCCACTGGCAGCCAATCCGGTGCTCCCCAGCATGGACCTCGTGTCCCTGCAGCACCTTTCCATCAGGAACGGGGTGGAAAAGGGTGGTGAGTCCCCAGGGATGTGGACCAAAGAGGACATTGATGAGATGGGTTTTCCACATCAGCCCTGTCTTGCTGCGTTATTTCCTCCCCTTGTGAGACGATGTGCTGGGATGTTTTTTTCTTTTCTGCTGTTTCACTGTTGCGCTCTGGGAATCTGAACCTCAAAAACGCATTTTTGGGTTTTAGATTTTTTTTTAAATTACACTGAGCTGTACATCAGGAACTTCTCTTTCAGTGAGGTTTGTTACTACGTGAAACATTGAGGTTTTTCCTGACTTTTTGCCTTATTTTGTGACTAGGCAGGTGTGTGCTTTATTTAAAAAATGTGGTCAGTCCTGTCACTCTCACAGGAGCTGCTCAGATATCTGAAGTTAAGCAGGTTTATATTTCCCAGGTACCTACAGCTGTAATTGCAATGTAAAATAATTTCTTCCTTTTCAGTCTCATTTGATTTCAATCTCTCTTTGATTTCTCGTACCTCCTTAGTTTGGTTTATTCCTGCTAGTCCCCTTCATGTCCCCTTGAATACTAAAAGAGAGGCTAATGCTAAATACTTGAAAACATCAGAAAAAGGTTTGAGGATATTTAAAAGCCATTGTGTTTTATAGCACTACCCTCCCTTAATTAAATTCTTTCAATTTTGGGGGTGATTTTTTCTCCCTCCATTTTTTTTTTATTTTTCTTTTGCTAACTGTGCTTCTGTTATCTCACTCTCAAGCTCACAAATGAGCCCCAAGAAAACAGCCTGCCAAGCAGATAAGGAAACAGATGTTGTAGAGTGCAAAGGTCAAATAAACACAGACAGGCTGGAAAAAAGGCTTTGCAAAACAGTGGGAAGCTGGTTAGATGAAAAGCAAGGGGTTTTGGAATGGAATTACAAAGGAGAAACCTTTTTCTGGGGAGAAAGAAAATACCTTAGTTTCTAAAAAATATCTTCATTTAGGGCAATAACAGCGAAGGCATAATAACTTGCATTAGGTAAATGAAAACTGCCAGCCAGTGGACTCTGCAGGAGCCCACACAGCCTCTGCAGCCCTGCAAAGCTTTGCCTGGTGCATTTAGACTCTGATTTTCTCTTTGTTTTCTGGCCTCTGTCACATGGGGAGTAACAGGGAAAAGCTCCAGTCTAGGAAAGCATTTAACAAATGGTGGTAGGTAGGACTTGCTGGTACCAGTCTAGCTGGCTGCTGCCCCCATCGTGGCTTTACTCCCCATTTCTGACTAATTTACCTTATTTCTAGCTTGTTAGAAAAGAGACACTCTTTAATTAAAACGCAGTTAATTCCAGCCTCATTAGCCTGGATTGTATTTCACTGTTCCCCGTATCATAGGCAGAGATGGGACTTGTACTTATTCCATTACAAAATGCCACCGGGTGGTCGCTCTCGGGTGCAGACAGTGACTTGTGCTCCAGGTTTGTCACCACTGACTGCAAAACAGATCCACCCTAATGACTCCATGAGCCAACCTGCCATCCCAGAAGGGACTGGTGACAAGGGGCAGCACCAAGTGCCTGGGTCTCTCTGCCCACCGTGTGCCCTGGCATTCCTCCCAGTGACACCCAGCCCCTTCTCCCTGCAGCATGGGAGGGATGCAGAGCTGCTCTCAGGTCTGCTCCCACTGAATCAGTGCTTGAGGGTTCCCGTGTCACTTCATCGTGTTGATAAAAACTAATGAGCCGTGTACCTCTTCTGTCTCTCAATTATTGAGCTGTGGCTGCCTTCTGAAATGGTGAAGTGTATAAGAAGAATCTGGAGCTGCTGGAGAGAGTCCAGGGGAGGCCATGAAGATGCTCTTGAGTGCTGGTGCACCTCTGCTATGGAGACAGGTTGGGAGAGCTGGGGTAGTTCAGCCTGGAGAAGGGAAGAATCTGGGGAGACCTCAAAGCCCATTCCAGTTCTTAAAGGGGCTCCAAGAGAGCTGGAGAGGGACTTGTGACAAGGATATGGAGTGACAGGACAAGGGGGAAACGGCTTCAATCTGACAGACAACAATTAGATTGGATATTGGGAACAAATTCTTCCCTATGAGAGTGGTGAGGCCCTGGCACAGGTTGCTCAGGGAAGCTCTGTCTGCCCCATCCCTGAAAGTGTTCATGGTAAGGATGGATTGGTCTCGGAGCAACTTGGGATAGTGGTAGGTGTCCCTCCCCATGGTAGGGAGGTGGAATGAGGTGGTCTTTAAGGTCCTTTATAAGACAAACCATTCTAAGATTCTATGGAAGAGCAACATTGCAGAGGTTAAATGAAAAGGAGATTAAAACCACCTGTGTTTGCTAGTTAAACCCCTTCAAGCATCAATTAAGATTGTTCTGATAATGACCAGGCAGCACTCAAACAGATGCTGAACAGGGTTCATCTAGTGTATCTCTGGGTAAGATCACAAAGGAACTATTGATGTTCAGCAGTCACGGCTGAAATGTAAATCCTTGCAAGTGCAGCTTGGAGGGTGAATGTGCTGGCACTGGGGGCCACAGTGTGGGACTTGTTTTCAAAGAATCAGGAAATGCAGAAGAGACGTTCCTGAAAACAGTAACTCTGCATAGAGCCCAGACTGAGGCATCTGGCCAGGGATTTCATATTCACGTACTGGGAGGGAAATCTAATCAGCACTTGCTAATTTTCATGAAGTCAAACACCTGGGATTCACTTCAGACATTTTCCTGGAATAATTCAACACAAACACTGTGTATTTATACATGGGCACTTGACTTTTCTGTTGTTTGATGAGACTACGATTTGTCTTCCTCTTATGGTTCCTGCAATCCTTCCTCTCCTGTGGTTTGCAGTTGAATTACCCATCTCTACCCCAGGACTATTCATCTGCTATGCTTTGGGTATTGTTAGTTCTTCAAAGGAAAGCAAACAATACTCCTTCAAGCCAGTTCACTTCTCGAGCAGATTTTATCTGAACCAGGTCCTGCATCAGTCCTGAATCCAATCTCATCTCCATTGTTCTTTATCTCTACTATTTTTCCCCTTGTCATTGCTTTCCCATTTCTTCCTATGCAGTTTTCATTCTTCAGCAACATCATTCAAAACTACATGGAAGTCACACGATGCTGCTTTTATATTCGTATCTGCTGTGTTACCTGATCTCAGCTGATTCTCCATTTAACATCCAGTTTTACCTGGGCTGGGAGATGTGTTTTTAAGCTGTACTGCTGCAAATCAGAAATGCATAAATTTTCTTACCCTGTGAAGCCAATCAAGATCCTTTTCTAACATGGCACTGAAGATCTGAATTCTCCCTTTATTCCAACAGCCTCCAGAGCTGGTTTTGGCTAAGGTAAAGCAGGCAGTGCTGTTTGGAATCACTCCCTAGCTGTATTCCAATCTCATTCAGTGACTGGGGTAGGATGGCTAGTTGGGCAGGCAGCTTAGGCAGACAGGTCTGGAGATCACCCCAACCCACTCCACCTTCACCTGCTGGTGTCCAACCCAGAACAAGGCAGGCTGGATGCCACATGGAAGCTTTGCCGTGCCTGGTGATCCTCCATACAGTGGTGATGGCAAGCCCAAGTGCTGCAGCAGTGCTGTTTTTGGGAGAAGCCCAGAGGGAAAGCAGAACAGTGCATGGCCATTCTGATGCCTGTGCTGGTGTGAGCACCAGACCCGACCTGCTGAGCCCACTGCCACTACTGGTGCTCGTGCCACCTGGGACACTGAGTCGAGGAGCTTTGCAGGGATCCACAGAATCGTTTAGCTTGGAAAAGCCCTCGAAGATCATCGAGCCCAATTGCTCCCCCAGCACTGCCAATCCCACCACTAAACCGTGCCCCAAAGTGCCACATCTACATGTCTTTTAAACCCCTCCAGGGATGGTGACTCCATCACTGGTGTGGGCAGCCTATGCCAGGGATGGACAACACTTTTGATGAAGAAATTTTCCTCATATCCAATCTAACCCTCCCCTGGTACAACTTCAGGCTGTTTTCTGTTGTCCTGTTTCTTATACCTGGGAGAAGAGACTGAACCCACACGTGCAGGGACAGATGGGCACATCACATGGGAAGTCCCTTTGATTCCTGATGCAGAAACCCAGGTGGATGGTCCTTTTTGTTACACGGTAGGTAAAAACTGGAGCAGCTGAGATGTATCTTAACGAGAGAGAGATCTGAAGGTGGGGGGAGAAAGATGCTTTGAAAGGGAGTAAAACTTGCTGCCAGGCTTCCCTCTGAGAGCAAGTCCAATTCCTTACTTTCTTTTTTTTTTCCTTTGGGTGCTGTGTTATTCCTCCGTGGGCAGGAGGCTGCAGGCATTTCAATTCTTTTCTTCGAGTCCTTGTTTCAAAAAGGGCCCAAAATATGTTCTCTTCTAAGAGGCAGTAAACAGCAAGTGCACAATGCAGCTTCTCTAAGCCTCTCTTCTCCTGTCTCAGGGAGAAAGGAATTCACCAAGCCCTAGAGCCTGACTCACTTGCTGTGTGAGCATGAATTAACCAGGAATGTTCGAGAATTATTCCTGAATTATTCATGAACCTGAATTAATCATGCATTTTCATGAATTATTCATGAATAACTCATGGAAATGCAAGGTTTATTCATGCTCCAAAAAACCCAAGGCTTTTTCTCTTCTGCTCTTTCTCCCTGTAAGAAACAGACCTGAAACAAGCTAAGGAAAAAAATAATATATGTATATGGAAAAATAACAGGAATAATAATGCTGAAACAAAACAACCAGGAAAAAAAGAAAGCAAAAGCTCTCTTTTTCTTTGCAGTGGGGACAGCAGGTGGGAGCTTTCCAAGCCAAACAAAGGAGACCTGACAAGGAACTGTGGTGAAGGGACAAGCCCAAGGCAAAGAAGTGTCCGATCACCTCCTCTCCTGGAGCAGCAGCTGAGACCTGGAGAGACAGGAGACATCTTGCAAGACTCACCACCTGGAGCAGTGCTGACCAGGCAAGGAGCAGCTCTGTTGCTATCACGATTTTGATCTCTCTCTCATTCTTTCTTTCTTTCTTTCTCTGTTTGTGTTAGTGTAGTTTTGTTGCATTCATTAGGGTAAACGAACAACTAGTTAGTGGGGAAGGAGGGAGCAGCAGCAGCTATGAAGATCAGTGTGTTTTCTTTAAATGTTAAAGCAAAACCCCTCTAGAGGGCTTTTTGGACTGGGGTTTTTGCTGTTTAGAACGTGGAGCTGTGTCTGTGGGAGGGAGAAGGCTGAGTTAGGCATTTGTCCCAGTTTCTGGTCTGTAGCCTTCCCTGTGTATGGGAGAGGGCTGGGGACAGGCTCCTGCTGCAGGGAAGGGGATGTGGGGAGAGAGACAGTTACCACCCAGGTAATTTGTATGTGGTGCTTCCTGATAAAAATTAATGTCAGAGTGTGTTTTCAGCCAGAAAAGGGTTGGAGAGAACCAGGTGTGAGACTGTGCCAGGAGGGCACAGCAGGTTTAGGGAGAGTTACGATTCCTGCAAGGAGGTTTCCTGTAGCTGATGGTGGTGGAGGGAGGGGAGGAGAAAGTTCTCCAGGGTGAGCTTGAACCTTCCAAGTGAGGGGAATCACATTCAGGCGTGATTTTAATGTGGGTATGGAGGCAAAACAAGAAACTGCAATAAATTGGGTCCTAGCTGCCCTTCCTGCCAGCTTGTCCCTGCTGCACCTCTCCTCTCCCTGCCCCAGCTCCCTCCCATCAGCTTTGGACACTGTGGCCATTCTCCAGGAGGTACCCAGCACACAGGCTGTCCCCAGAAGCCAAATCCTACTGCTGAGCAGAGCAGGCAGGACTGAGGTGAGGCTCTGCCAGGGCCCTTAGGAGCTCTGGCAGGTGGTCTCTGCCTGATTTTATCTCCATCCATGATGTGTTGGTTGAAAGCCGGAAAGAAACCCCTCCTGAGCTCAGTAGCCTTTGTCTCCTCAGCTACTTCTCTGTCACAGGAGGTTTTGGAAGTCACCACCAGCTTGGCTGTTGTTCAGTCACTGAGGGCTCTGTTTTCCCCAGTGATTTGTTTGCAGCTCCACGGGGAGAAAGGGGTACCTCAGTGGGCAGAGCAGTGGGCCAGGACCCAGGATCCAGCTCCTTACAGCTTTGCTACTTGACTGCCTTAGGTATCTGTGACTGGTCTGTGCCTCAGTTTCCCTGTGTGTGAAAAAAAGGGAATTTGCTGCTCTCCTTATCAAAGCACTTTGATGTTTACTGGGGAGAAATAACTGCACTAGCAAAGGAATGATCATTTCCTGGAATATCTCTGGGTCTTTTTGAGTCTCTTCTCTGTACTGCCTTGATATCATACAGATACAGCTCTGCGCTGTAGCAAATTGCTGTTATTTGAGCTGTGACGGTTCACAGGGGCAGAGGGACCAGCCTGTGTCTGCTCAGCGGCTTATCCAGCGTCTGCTCCAGGTGTCCTGCATGAGGATTGTTCTTGGCTGACCCTGGGTGAGACTTGTCATGTCTGTCCTGCAGTTCCACTTCAAATTAAGCTTGGATGCAGTGATGGGGCTGTGCTCAGTCAGAGCCAGGAGAGCCTCCCAGCAAAGGGGTTTAGGATGAGGCAGCACAGAAGGGCAGGAATGGGAAAGGAGAAATAACTGGTAGAGAGGATGCAGGGAGGAGTATTTTACAACTGCAGGCTGATCTGCCCCAGGTACAGCATTGTTTGCTAGCACTCCCAGCCGTGGGAAAGCCTGAAGCTGTGCCATGACATTGCCCTACTGCTGCCCCTGCTGCAGGTGGGCAGCCCTGATGTCAGCCAAGCTCTACGTCCTCATCAGCTGGCCCGACGGCAGCCGGGTCATCAACATCGAGAACATCAAGGAGCCCCGCAAGCCCTTCCACCTCTACACAGTGGGTGAGCAGGTGCTGGCCCGCTGCCCCGGCTTCAGTGGGCTCTACTGGGGCATGGTGGAAGGCATAAGTGGTGAGTGACACCCCTCTGCCCGGGGCTTTGCCATCTGGGGCTGCTCGGGAGCACACTGTCAAGAAGGAGTGCTGGAAAATCTTCTCTTCCTACAGAGCATAAAGATATTTTAGAGAAGAAGCTGCTGGAAGACAGACAGCTCCTGGAGAAATTCAGTGAGTAGGGTCTTTTGAAGATTGTGCCCTTCTGCTTCTGTGGGGCTTTTGGGATGGGAGGATGCTGAGCACATTTAGTCCCATCATAAATTTTACATAACTACAGTCAAGGTGAAAAGCACTGCCTGGGAGGTGGGAGATAAACAGCACTGATGCCCTGTTGCACATCTTGAGTATCCACCTTCCTTTCAGAAGCAGAACCAGCTGTCCACAGCATGATGCCATCCCCACCAAAAAAATCCAGGAAAACCTTCCCAAAATGGATCCCGGGGAGTGCCTCCAGGAAATACCACAGTGACAGGGCCTACCCCTCAAAGGGCAGCCTGCCCCACGATACTGGCAGCTTCTCCATCGCCAAGGAGAGACGCGTCCTGGGCAATGCAGCAGGAAGCCCCTGCTCACTGGCAGGTCCTCCCCACCCAGCCAGCGCCTTCACGCCTCCATCCACCTTCATCACCATGGCCATGCCAGGGCCAGGGACTTCCCAGGGTGAAGAGAACAGAGCTGGTCCAGCTACCAGAGGTAACCTTGGGTTCTAGCTCTCCTGCGTGGTTCTGAGCGGCACGGTGGTCCGGGCGAGGTGGGTCCTGTAGATGCCAGGAGACCTCTGCTTTGCTCCAGGCTATGTGTGCTTTCTCTCACGGCTACAAATGTTATGGTCCTTTTTTTGTGGTCCTTTCCACCTGGGAGATCTCCTCTAGGAAGGCTGTCTAAAGGGAGATGTCTCAGTGATAGTGTATGGTATCTGCTTTATCAGCTCTGTCTCGTGGGATAGCAGTTCTTTCCCCACAAGCCAAAAGGCAATGTAACCTGCCTGAATAACTGTGAAATACCCCAAAACCTTGTGTTTAGTTAGTCAAACTATCTCAGATTTGCCTATTTCCCTGCCTTTCTACTCACTACTCGACACATTCAGTGAACTATAAAAATACATTCGTGTATTATTTACCTGCTGACTAACGGCAGTGTTCAAAGAAATATTGTGTCTCTGCTTGCCTTGCCCATGACTTCTTTTGCGCTGAGAACAGGAGAAGCCCTTGAGATATGACCTTTTTCTAATAACAAAACCCCTATTGATCAATCCTCAAAAGCATGTCTGGATCACTGTTTGTGCAAAGGGAATAACCTGTTGCCATGCAATCTAGTAGGAGTGCTTAGATACCCTGTTCTGGAGACAGAAGGATTCAGGACCTTTTCAACAGCTGATTCTTCAGCTTGTCCCCATCCCTGCTGCAGATTACGTTGCCTTGCCCATGAAGAGGAAGTCAGATGGCATCTTGTCCCAGTGCCAGCAACACATCTGTCTGAACAGGTAACACGTGAAAGTGCAGTGAGGACCCTGAATGTTTCACACCATAGATACTGATTTCATCGTGCAGGGTCTGTCCACTCTGTTTCTGTTCCCTGGTGGTGCTTGCTTTGGGTAGGTGTAAATGGAAGCTTAGACCCAAGGCACAAAAGATAATGAAAGTTTGTGTGGGTAAATACAGCAGAGTAATTGAGTCTGTGCTCTGGGGTCCCAGTTCCTGGGGTGGTCAGTGGGAGGTCCCCCATCTCTGTGTGCCAGGGTTGGGTAAGAGGGATGCACAGGAGGTTGTCTCCAGGACAAAAAATTTGATATTCCCTCTCAGTCCATTTTATTCTTGCTGCAAATGAAAACAGGATTGACTTTGCTCTGAATTACAGCTTTTGCTTGAGAGATAATTCTCCTCAGGAATGAATAGGAATTTGGGCATGAAGTTTGTGGCAGTGCTGTTTAACTTGCTTGTTTCTTCCAGCCATGAAGAGCAGAAGATTGACACTTTGCAAGAGATGGATGACTTCGAGAGGGTTCAAAAAAACTTTGGTCCTGGTGAGATGGAAAGGTAATTAGCAAAAGAAGCACTTGTTCTTAACTGTGTTTTCCTCCTCGCTACAAGAGAGAGCAGTGAGATCACAGCTGGGTGACAAAGTGGTGCAATTTTAGAACCAAAAGTTGCTGAATCTTTTTATAATCAGAGCCAGGTGTTTGATTGTAGGGCTTGAAGATAGAGATGCAAGAAGGCTCTAAAACAGTGCACAAACCATGAAGTTCTTGCCCATAACAATCAAAACAACACCTGTCATATTTGAACATGGTTGTGTGTTCCTTGTTTTATCGTTCATTACTTTGATGACAAGTATCCAGGGATAAAGTGATGTTAGGGGACAGCTTTCTTGCAAGGAAATGGGTGCCAAAAAGATTCATGTTACAGTTCTTGCACTGTCATTTCCCACATGTCTGTTTTTTAATACCACAAATATGTGCCTCCTGTGACTTGCAGGACAGGGCTTAGGTATTTCCTTACATCTGAGAAGAAAACAGAGCATCAAAGTCTCAGTGTATGTATGACAAAGGTGAGCTGAGCATTAAACTGGACATTTCTGAGCTCCTGAAAAGTCCAGACCATGCCAGTCTTCTCTCCTGCCTTACTCCTCATCCAGGCATAGCTGGATGGGCTGATACTCTCTCAGAGAAGGTGTCCAGGCCCTGCTTGCAGGAGGTGTGTAATCACTGCTGGGATGGAGGTGCTACATCCCTCAGCAATATCCACGGTGAGGCCATGGAGTCTTCTTGACTTTACACATACGAGTTTAATTTTTCAGGGCGGAGAAGATAGAGCAGCTGGAGAGGATGGTCTTGGACCTCCAACAGGATGTCCTCTCCCTGAGGAAGAAGGTGCAGAGGCTGGAATCCCTGTCCTTCCAGGAGGAGCCCCACAGGCAGCCGTGTGAGGTGGTGGAGCTCTTCAATGGCTACACCAAGGAACAGCTCAAAGAAACCATCAGGTTTGACCAGAAAATCAGCACAGCCTGCAAGACACTGCTCTACAAGCTCTTCACCTCTGATTACATCCAGAGCCACTCCATCACGGGGCGCAGAGGCAATACCTTCCGAGAGGCGAAGCCCATGATGGATGAACGCTGCATCAAAATCATCAGGGTGCTGTTGAAGCAGAAGTTTGGAGATCACCTCAGTGACACCGTGATCACGGAGAAGATACAAAATGTGCAGAAAGCCCTGAGGCAGAAGTTTAAGACAGAATGTCTCTGAGGCGTGGGGGACTTGGTGTCTCCTCCTGCCAATCTCATCTGTGTACCTGAGCAGCCCTCCCAGGAAAAGATGAGTCCAATCTGCTGTTGTTCAGTTGATTTCCCTCAAGGGGCCAATCCAAGTGAACCATGTGCTTAACACAGCTCAAACCTTTCACTGCCAAACCTCTGCCCACATTAACTGAGCAGCAATTTTGCCCCGCTTGTCTGGGTTTCTGCACATCTGCTAATGCTCTAGAGGTTCCTTCCCATCCGGTCTGTGTCTGAACCTTGCTGTGGGTGCATGTAATCATCTCTATGAACTTTCGACGATATGCTCAAAAGCTGAGGGCTCCTGTTGTGTTCTAGTATGGGTAAGTCAGCTCTGTCTCACCTTGCAGTGCTCAGGGAGAAATGTTGGCTCTGGGAGAGGGAGCCCAGCTCTGGATGGACTGTGTGTCACCCAACACAGCTTCTCTCTGCGTGCCTCTGGTGGCCTCCTTCTGCCTGTGGGACAATATGTGCTCTCTTTACTCACCATGAGTGTGTTTTGCAATTTCCTGAAGAAACAGAAAAGCAGACTCATAAACAACGCCACAAAATACTCAGAGAAAGATAATTTCACTTTTTTCCTCTATTATAATGTAGCTGTGTGGAAGAATTGTCTTCACTAACAAAAACCTGCTGAACAAGAGAAGTGGCCACCCATGGAAATTACTTTGCATTAATTTTTCCCTTGAAGAGCAGATTATTTCCATGGATAAATCCCATACATTTTTAGGACACAAGAGTGAGGGATGAAGGACTAAATATGGCCCACTGTAGTTATATCTTCACGTCAAAGATCAGACATGTCATTCTCTTTTACTAAGGCTTCTTAGGCAAGAAATTGGTTTTCTAAGCTTAATTTTTAAATTATTCAGGAAAAGAAATGTCAGCGGTTTTGCATTAATCAAAACATTTGGTTTAATTTATATGTTTTGTTGCCTTTTCAAGTATTTATTTTCTTCACAGATGAGAAATAATAATGCGAAATAATAATGCGAAATAAATGTGTTGGAAAAACAAGGAGCTCTTTTGAAAGGGGAAAACAAAAGAAATGTGTTATTTTTAGAATTTTCCTTCCCCCTCTGCTTTTTTTTTTTTTTTTTTTAGTTGAAAAACAGAATCATTAAAGTAGGGCTAATGCCATGAAGGATTTTGATTTTGGAGGGAGATATGCTTGCCAATATTTCTGACACTGTTTTCATCAGATGTGTCTAACAGTCATGTTAAATTGATGTAGGTAATAACTAAAGATATTCCTTTTGTTTTCCCAGTGCAAATGCTTTTCCTAACTCTGTTATGCAAACATGCTGGTCATGATGTCTGCTTTGTATGGACCTTGACTAGAGCAACCGCTGGAGCAGGTCAGTTGTGATCACTTAGAGCCAAGAGTGCAGCCAGTCCTTGAAGACACTCAAACTGAGCAAAACTGCCCTAAAAGCACCTCAGTGCAGAAACACACCCTAAAATGCAGCAGCCTTGGCAGAAACATGTTACCTTTCCACTACAGTGAAGACCTTAAGTTGGTATCACTGCTCAAGGAAATGCCCCAGGTGATATTTCTAATGTTGACTTATCAAAGAGAAGATTGAGGAGGCACAAACAGCCTTATCCTGCGGAACCTTAAAGATCACCTCATTCCAACCCCCTGCCATAGACAGGGCATCTTCCACTAGACCAGGATGCTCCTAGTCCCATCCAACCTGGCCTTGAACACTTCCAGGGACAGGGCAGCCACAGCTTCTCTGGACAACCTGTGCCAGTGTGTCTCTCTCAATCTTCCCTCCTGGTGCTTCATCAGATCCCTTGCCAAGCTGCAGCCTCGAAAACCAGCTCACAAACATTATTTATTAAAAGAAGGGCTGCTGCTGTCCTCCCCCGCTGAGCCCCCTTTGACAAGAGGCAGATTATTACTGTGAGAGGAGGGAGAAAACAGACCGAGAGACCAGACTTGCTGCGGGGTGCGATGGCTCCCGAAATGAGTCGTCTCTAATCAGCTCCCCTGGAAGCAGATGAGCTGGGTGACCTTTCTGCTTGAAAGGCCCTTTGGTGGCTCCCTCAGAGGTAACTTCACAGCCTAACATGCTTGCTGATACTCGGTGAGTGGGCTGATGGATGCTCCACGGCTCTGTGCACGGCACAGCCACGGCACTAACGAGTCGATGCTCAAATGGGCCCTTCTCGGATATAAAAGTTGTCCTCAGCTACTCTCAAAGGCTTTGATGCTGCAGAGAGGGTTGAAGAAAGGTAACACAGGCGGCTTTTTGTTAAACTTAATTGTTAAGGTATTTGTGAACCCGAGGCGGCGTTTCCAGGCTAATTGGGAGCCCCCGCACACATGGGTGAGCAAACGCCACCGCGAGGATGCCGGTGCTGTCACCTACCTGAACGCTCCAGCTAATCAGCCTTGGGAGGTGGGATCATCCCTTGGGGATGAAGGGGTCAGGGCAGACAGAGGAGGAGTGTTTATGCCAGAGCCACTTCACTTGGGGGTGTTCAAAGCCCGTCTCTCTAAGTGATGAAGGGCAGCTCTATTGAATCCCATTAACCTCCCACTTTAAGGGAATTACTGGAGAAAACTATACAGGTCTTTCTTGTGAGATTAATTACCCTCCTGAATCCTCAGCATCTTGTTAAAAGTGATGCTCCTATTCAGCTATCTGGGTGTAGGAGGATGTGGACACTGAAAATAAGGGTCAAAACTCAGGGGTATCTTCAACGAGCTTTTGCATTTCAAAAGCAAGCAGAAGGGGGAGTTGTCAACCTTTGCAAATAGAGGACAGGCATGTCCTCCCTCCCTCCAGCAGGAACCAGGGCAGCAATTCTGTCCTCAGGGGTTTGCACGATTCAACCGGGCTGTGCAGCAGCTGAGCAGGGAGTTCGCAGGGCTCCGGGACTCTCTGAGCTCCCCAGCACCTCCAAATGCTGCCGTGGGCACTGCCACGGACCACCCACCACCCAGTTACACCCCTCCTGTTTCATCAGGGCCTGGCTGAACGCTGTGTGTCACTGGCAGCAATACACCGGCTTTCAGGGAGAGATGGGAACCTTCCCAGCCCGCTCTGTGTCAGCCCTTACCCTTCAGCTGGTCAAAACCACAGAATTGTTTGAGTCAGAAGGGACCACCAAAGGCCTTTTAGTTTCAACCCCCTGCAATGGGCAGGGACATCATCAACTACATCAGGTTGCTTGAAGCCCCATCACCCCATCAGCCCCATCCACCCTGCCTTGAATGTTTCCTGGGATGGTGTATTAACAGCTTCTCTCAGCAACCTGTGCCATTGGTTTTCCACCCTCATTGTAAAAATATTTCCAGTTGCAGAGGAGCTGCTGGTGGGATGACTTCATGTGGTAAAAAAACCCTCAGCCAAAACAGGAGATTCTTTGCTGTTTAACCCCATTTATTTCAAATTAATTACCTTGACTCTGCCAGGGGGATTCTATGTCCAGTACAGCCAGATTTTAATTTTCCCATTACGTGGCTTGTAGGAAACACTCACTGCTGGGTCTCTCAGTGTCTGCACCGTCTGCATCCCTTAGAAACCATAGGGCATTAACTTAATGACATGCAAACTATGAGTATCAGCTGAAGGAATAATGTTAAAATGGAACTAAATCCCTTCTTGGGTTTTAATCAAGGTTTACAAAGTCTGGCTGCCTTTACATGAGCCCCAGAGAGCTCCTGCTGAGCCTTGCCTGATGCCCTGAGCTGGCTGGATGCAGTTGGAAAAACCATCTGAGAGAGAGTGAGCGGGGCAGTGGATTGTGGAAGTGCCCTGTGCTCGTGTTTCGCCTGGTTTGAGATCCTCCATCAGGCAGCTGAGGGAGCAGGGAGGTGACACGGAGAGAGCTCAGCTGGGGGGACAATGAGTTCACAAAAAACAAGCCTTGGCCTGTACGAGCTTGAAGTGTACCATGTCCTGGCATCCAACACAATGTCATAAGAAGATTTTTATTTTTTTGTTGTTCTCATCAGTCTTTATCATATTTGCCTGCAAAAAGACAGTGAAAGATAAAAACAAAAGCACAGAGAGATGTGATCCCAGAGCTATATGTGTGTATTGTATTTACATTTTTAGAATATTTTTTGATAAAAGTAATTTTTTGTATTGTTTTACATTTTTCTTGAATGCATACCTGCATTTTTATTTTTTTTTTTTGAGAGTGCACACACGTGCCTGGTAGGTATGTAAATATATCAGGTTTTGTACTTTAAGCAATCTTTTATGGCTCTGCTTCAGTCACATATCCATTACACTTCATTTTTACCAGTATTTCTCTGTCTGCAGCGCAGGATTACATTATCCCAACTCATATCTCTCTATCTCCCCCATCTTTTCAGAGTTGAATGGAACTGGGGAGATCGTTATTAAAACACAGAAAGTACAGAAATAAAATTAACCAGAGCACCAGTTCTCTGTGTGCTGAATACACTGAGGAAATAAAAGGGCCTTCCACTTCTAATAACATCTGGATATGAATTGCCTCATGAAAGCTTAAATGAATTATATTCAGAGGCCAAAAAGAGAGACGAGAGAGCACTCAGAGCCCTCTGATGGCAGGATGGCTGCTCTCCTTGCCCTGGTGTGCAGCCCAGTGAAACGTGCCGTGAAAGCTTTGGGACCAGGTGTGACGTTCTGCTCAGAAGGTGAGGACTTGATGAAGCACGTGAGTCGCAGGTTCACAGGTTGGTGAGTCCCCTCCGATGGAATATTAACCCACTGAGGTTGCTGCAGCTCTTCTGCTGCCTCCTGAGATCTCAGCCCTTGCTTCGGTTCTTGCCCGAGTTGCTTGACAGTGGAGGAAGGAGCCCACAGAGGAGCAGTGGCTTCTCAACCCTGTTCTTGACCCACTCTGTTCCTCACAGGATCCGAGAAAGGATTTGGGGAATGGATGTGGCTTCTCAGCTTCTTCAGCTCTGCGCTGGAAGATAAAGGCTGGTGAGGAACACGTCCCATTTCATTTTCTTTGTAAAGCCCCCATGTCCCTTTGTCAGCATCATGGACCTGCTGTCCCAGGGCATCACCATTCCCGGGAGGTGCAGTTTGGTGTCATGCTTTCTTTGAAGCACGTGTTTGATTGGGGGGGTTCTGTTGTTTGGCACAGGGTGTCAGCTGAAGGCAAGGGGACTGCGTGCCTGACTCAGTAACGCAGAGATGAGCCCCCCAGAAAGCCAGGACTGCACGGTGCTTATTGATTGTTTCTCTTAAATAGTGTGGCCCAGAGTGTCAGGCATCTGAGGGAAGAGGAGACTGCAGAACTGATGTACTCCTGGTAATGAATAATCGTTAAAACTCCAAAGGAGTTTATTATTATTACCATTGATTCAAGTTGTACTGTACCCAGAGACATGGAAGGTGGAGACAGATGAGTTCATGACCTGCATAATACAGGCAAGGTTTTATCCTGGTAATATGAGAAAATCGATCATTTCTTAAGTGAGAAGACTGATAAAATCACTGACTTCAGAGGAGCAACATCATTGCTTTTATATGCTCAACAAGCTCACTGGAATGGTGCTGGAGAAGGGTCAAATTCCTCTTCTGTATATCATAAATTCAGGAGTTACTTTGCCCTCAGTTTCCCAGAGGCAAGAGGGAAGCAGGTAACACCATCCAGTATTCACAGCTTCACTTATGGCAGGATTTCCCCTCTGTGATATCCTGCCCCTGTGCAAGCTGGATATTCCCCATTCTATTTGTTGGCTCCTTGAGGTTTTACATACCCTGAATTCATAATAAATTGCCAAAAGTGAAGGAAAGCCACAGGAAGGCCCCTCCAGCCATAGCAAGGATGGGCCAAAAGTGAGAGGTTTAATGTTGTTCCTTAAAGTGGTTTGGTCCAAGAGCAAAACACTGTCAAAGCTCTTCTTCACATTCCCCAAATTACTTGAGCACGTTCCTTTGTACCTCACTGTTTTATGGAAATGCTCTGAGCAAGACGAATCTTTCCTCTCCTGGGAACTAAAAAGCAAAAATAACTATAAACCACACACAAAAATAGACTTGTAATTTGTGCAGACTGAAAGGGACATGGCACTTGCTCTCTGCTTTTTGGGTCTTTGTGCAGTGTATTTCCCAATTCTCTCTAGAGCTGAACCAAGAAGAAGTTGGGTTTGCTTTCTGCAGAAGTGCTGCTTTTCCATTTGGAGATGTTTCTATATTTCTTGGCTCAGGGTGGAAGAAGCAAATATGAAGGTATTCATGACCCTTCCAATGAGACCTTTAGGGTGAAAAATGGAATCAGTCACTTTAATGGGTTGTCTTGGTAGAGGAATTTTACACCTTGCTGTAGTATTGCCTGTAATTAAACTAATTCCTCTTTATATAATATGCAGTGCTGCTTCAGTCAGTTCTCTGAGGGAAAGGCATTCCTGAGAGAGCCAGGAGCAGACCTGCTTTCTGGTGAATAATTTGAAAGTTAGAACTGTCATCCCCATATTTTTTCCTGTAATTGCAGCAGCCCGTGACCCACATTTTGTTGTGCTTGCGCAGCATAGAAAGCTGCATTTACAAGGTCACTCGAGAGCCAGCAATACAAACCAGAGTAAGATGGGCATTTCCAAAGAACTAAGAGAGGGTAGAGACCTACCTGCTCTGCTCCTTAGGAAAAATAACCCACTAATCCTGCCTGCCCTGGCAAAGCCGTGTCATAAATCTGGAGTAATCTTTGATGACAAATGGCATGGAAAGTGGCAAAGGAGAAAGGACATGTTCTCTTGTGAGAAGGAAGATGAGTTAATTCTTGATTAGGGAAGACAGGAAGTAGAGACACCTCCAGCTGCATGGACAATTTCTTGACATTGCCTGTTAAATGCCTAATTATGACAGTTAGTATGAATTAGCTACAGAATGTATTTTAATGTGTCTCACCGTCCCCAAGGCAGAAATGACTGAAACTTTTAAAGACCATAAAAACATAGAAGAGGAAACCTCTATATAGGTTCATTTTGAATTTGTAATGTCTTGTTTATTAAGAATATTGCACAGTCAAAAAAACCATATGTGATATTCATAAGTTACAGGTTGATGTTGAGTAAAAGACCCTAGAGCCCAAGGGACATTTGGGCTGGAAAATGCATGCCAAGAGCATCATGGCCTGGCCCCAACATTGCTGCCTTTTCCCATCTTTCTAATCTGGGATAGAACATCAGCCATTGTGACAAGATGCTTGATAGGGTTAGGCTTAGAATTTGTGTTAGGGTTAGGTTTAATCTTCAGCATGCTCTGTCTTTATAGAGAAAAGCATTGACAAGTGGCTGAACCCCAAAATGACAGGTGGAAACATACCTGAACATGGGGATTGTTTTTTTTTCTTTTTCCTGGCTGAAAAGTGGGATAATGGTTTCTGTAAGAGGCTGTACTGGTAGCTCCTCCCAGGATGCCAATGCAGAGTCCAATTTTCATTGCTGAAGTCAGTGTGAGTTCTTCTCAACACCTTTGACCATCAGAAATTCAGATTCAAGAAAAAAATGTCATCAGAACTCATCAGGATTCAATTTTCCAACCCTGGATTTCAATTTGACAACAACTATCCACAGGAAAAAAATGCAAATACGATTTTTGCTGCAGACAGAAAGGAGAGAGGGTGCTGAGAGCCCTCGTGCTGTTTGATCACATTAAAGCCTTTCCTGCAGAAAATGAGCTGGTGAAATTCTGCTTGAAATGAGCTGGATGCATTTACAGGCAGAGAGATGAGGCCGGTAAACCTTCCCCAGCTTGGAGTAGCCTCCTCCAGACCTTTATGTTTATCCTCTTAAATACAAGGAGGAGCTCTTTTTTTCTGGCTCATCTGTGGATTCACCCTGTGTACTTCTCCTTTAGCGATCCACTTCAGGGAAAGAAGAATCAAAGAGGTTTCAGCTCTTTCCCCCACCCCAACCTTTTCTGGCTTGTGATGTTAATGAGTGATGACTCTCCATGAGTTTTTTCACAGGCTACCGCTGCTCAAAATCACTTTGGTGCATTGGGAAGCTTATTCGCTGGGTTTATCAAGAGCTTTCTGCAAAGCAGAGAAATAAATGAAATGTTGCGGCTGGAAATCCCGTAATGCTCTGACCTTTGTCTTGTCTCAGAATCAGCTTTTAAAGGGTGGGTCCCATCTGCCCCCCAGGAATGCTGGGGACGCACAGCGTGGCTCCCTCCCTCTCCTCCATAACTCACACATCCAAAAGGCAACACTTCCCATCCAGACTGGGGAGCTGTTGGAAACTGAACAAAACTTTTGCTTTTCATCATGAAATCTATAAAAAAAGACCCAAGAGTTTATTCCCTGGGGTGAAATTAGTTGTGAAGAGAGGATGGGGTCTGTGGCTCCATCCCTGCAACCTTCTCAAAGCCGCTGTGAGCACGTTGGGCTCTGGGTAGGGTTCACTGGGATTTGGGTAACCAGTAGTTCTTTGGAAGTGGTGGAAGCTGAGGCATTGAAGCAGCCAGGAGGAATGGGAAGGACTCTGTTGTACCCAATATGTATCTGAAGCTGTGACAAAGCCAGGCCCAGCCTCTCCCCAAGGCTCCAGTGAAGTTTTGCATGCAGTGGTATTACCCCCATCACGTGTGTGGCAGAGGCAGGGAGCTGCTGGCCAGAGCCTGGGCAGGGCCACGAAGGAGGAGACTTTCTGAAACCCTCTTGCCTTTCAGTACAAAACCATTAGGTCCTCCATGCAACCCTTTATTGATCTTTAAAGTCCCTTCCAACCACAGCTTGTGCACATATAAATACAGATACTGGGATTTCTTTCCCAGAACTTTTGGCTTATTTCGTTTCAAGCCTCCAGTTTTTCTAAGCCCATGGGAGACTTGAAAGAGCTGCAAACGTGATGCTCGACAGCCAGATTCAAACCCACGGGGGCACCCGGTGTCCTGTAAAGGGAGTCAAAGCTGTGAGAAACCAGAGTGTGGCACAGAGTGCTGCCTCTTTTCCTTCTCATTGTGGCCCTGAGAAAATGCTGTGGCTCTCTGCTGTCCTTCAGGGTTTCCCAAGGGGGATGGATGGAGGTGTTTCAAGGCGCTGTGAAAACAAAATGAGAGCTGCCCAATACGTGAAACATCTTCACTGTCCGTGTCCACTTGGAAGGGTGCTTTAAGGCAGCTGGATCCCCAGCTTGCAGAGCCACTGGCAAGGGATTTCCAGACTCCCACTGTACCATTTCTGAAGAGATAACAGCCCTGGATATTAAATAGCCTTTAAGGGAACAGGAGCAGCTGCATGATGTTTTTTCAGGCCGAAGGTGCAGCTCTGGCAGCACTAAATCTGGAAAGTCAACAAGCAGATTAAACAGTACACTTTAGCTGTTAGAGTCAGCCTGAGGCTTGCCACTGGAATTGGTTATGAGAGGCTGTAATTGAAAGGAAATCTGATATTGCTAAATCTCAGAAGGTTTGGAAGCTGTGGGTGAACATGGGCTGGGTGATGATGTGCATGCGTTGATGTGTGCATCTCCATCCTATGAGGAACCACTTAACCTTTCTTGTAAGCATCCACAGATCATCTTGTTCAGCATTACCATTGGAATTAGCACTTGCTTGCATCAAAATCTAAAGTTAAGTTATTAATTATTTATTACGTTTACTTTACTCTCCTTTGCCCTTTTGGTCTTTGTGGAGACTGAGGATTGTGTGTCTGATCTGGGATTTTTATCACAATTTTCTTTATTATCTTATGCAATGAATTCTTAGAGCCTACAGGTGACCAGCTTTTACATCCCACACTTGGATCTACCCAGCACAGAATAGATTTTGCTCAAGGTGCCAACTTCTGTTTCTCAGGAACAATTTTACTTCTTTCTTCCCTGGACATAAACGCATCTGTTTTCTTTTGTTATTCAGAAAAAAAAATGAGGAAACAAACCCTCATTTATTCCCACTGTTCAACTTTGATAAAACCATAGCTTAGAAAACTCTACATATTAATAGTGTGAATCACATAAGTGAGGTACATTATGTTTTCAATTTCCATGATGCTTTTAGTGTAGGCAACTTATCAGGGGCTGCCTTTTAATCTGTTGTAGCAATCTGGAACATTAAAGCCAGGTTATTTCACAAAGGGATGTATTCCTTTCACTGGGGAGGTTAATATCACCTATGATTATATTTGACATTTGGGCCTGGCGTATTATTTTTCATACTGTGTCTGAGCCTAACTACCCACTCTTCGCCTGAGCAGTGTTTGAAGTGGGTACATTTCAAATATCTGCACACATCCATGAGTGTCATCCTAACAGCCTCACTGCTGTAAATAAGAGAAGACAATTTAATGAATAAAACGGGGAGGGTGAATGCAGTAAATTAATTTTTTTTTTCTGGTGGGTAAGAAAGCACAGGGTAAATGTTGTTGTTGTTGTTGTTATTGTGCATTCCTGCTGAAGGAACTACAGAAGGGGAGATGGTGCTGTGCTCCTTGGAGGAGCATCTCCAGAACATCATCACTCAATAGCATCCCTGAACAAACACTGCTGAGATGCAGCCAGGCCTCCCAACTTCCTGCAGAGATTCTTTTCATGATACAACGCACACCACGGCTTAGAGGTCTTATCTCCCCAAGACACAGGGATGCATTTGAAGAGGCAGGTCCAGAAGCTGATGTCTCAGACTGAGCAACACTTCATGTCCTGTAAAGCCAACAGAGTCCGGCTGGCTGTCAGTGCAGGGCTGTTTGAATCTCAGCCTAAAGGGACTCTTCAGTGCTGAAGATCGTAAAATTAATCTTGAATCTTAGTGCTGGCCTGGTGAAGATAGTAATTCTCAATTAGAGTAAGTGCCTTTCATTTAGCAGTCAAGGGAGCCTGTGGTACGGACAACAATGACTCATCCATGTCTCAACACGAACAGATCCACCAACTTCAGCTGTTCACGCCCTACTTCAACCCCACTGGCTCCTTTTTGTTTTGGTAAGGACAGGCTGTTGAAGGGGAGCCTTGAGGAACTTCCTGCCACAAGATCTCAGCAACACCTAGAGCTTTTCTTAAGGAAACTGGGGCCTTTCTGCCTAAAATATTAGTTCCTGGCTGCTGTTTCTGTCATTAGCTGCCATGTGTGGAAACTAGCGGGGCCTTCATGCAGCTTTTGGACGCTTGGTATTTTTAAATCACTGTCCTATTTTAGGCTTTGTTCAGCCACAGAGCCTTAGTTTTGTCCTGATGAGTGATGAAAACAGAGCAGTGGATTGAAAGGGAAGAATAGGACATGAGGAGACAGCAGTTCAGGAGAGGGCAAGGGTAAGTGGAATGAAATTACCACCAATTTCTGAGGCACCACAATGCATTAGTGGATTTCATGGAGGAGTCAAACAACTGAGCTTGAAAAAATTCGCTTCCCAAAATTCCATGTCATCAAACTTCGTTTCCACAGTCCCATCCTTTGATTTATTTTCAAAGTCGGCTGATTATCTTCCCATAATCTCTTCTGCCTTTGTCTTTTATCTGTTGCTGACACTGAGACTACAGTGGAGGAAGGACCCCAAACAGTGGCAACAACAACTCTACCTTTTGTTTCATGCAGTGCAGGTAATTTGAGACAAAAGGGACTGTTGTAGGGCTACAATATAAAACCTAAACAGCCAACAAAAGGCAGAATACTCAGATTCCAGGCTCTCTGAGCCCTGCCTGGGTGAAGACACCAATATATGGGATCAGAGCCCGCTGCCCTTTGCTGCCTCGGAGAACCCAGTGCTCCCTGGGGGAACCGTCTGGTACCAGAGAGTGTCCTGCAAGTGGAAACTCCACTTGACAAATCTAAGTAGAGCCAGACAAAATGTCATCAAAATGAAGCCATTTGGATTAATTGCAAAACTCTCTGCGCTTAGCAGGGCCAGGATTTCAGCTTGAAATTCCCCTGTTGCTTAGAAATATTTATTAATGCAGTCACAGTCATGAAAAATGGGGAAGAGGGCACCAGGTCATCACAGAAATTCTCTCCTCCATCTACCTGTATCTGATCTATCATTTCCAGTCCTGCCTCCACAAATCTCATAGACTTGGAGACTTCACTGTTCCCCACACAGTTGGCTCCAGTGTCCTGACTCCTGGAGAGGTCTCTCCAATACCTGGTTCCTACCTAGTATGGATTGGGGGAGCTCCAGAGGTGAGCTCAGGGTACAGATAACCTTGCCTGGCATTTCAGAAGTGGTCAAACGGAATATTTTATGTTTTGTGAGACATACCTTTGGGCTAGCTGATGGCTTTTTATGCATCAACCCCGAAATTTTTGAAGCCAGCTGTTTTCACCTGTGACACAACACTGCTTAAACAGAACTGCTCATGAGGAGCCCAGCTCTGGTCAGGGAAAGGTCCCCTGTGAAATGTACAGAGTCTGGACTCCCTGTCCCCTCCTCCTTGTCTCCAAACATATGCTCTGCATTCAGATCCAGTTCCAATGAGGACTGCTGCACTTATATTGTGGGTTTTTTATGACTGCAATTTTCCTTAACGTTGCCCCTGAAGAGCCCTGTAGTGTTTTTCAGAGCTCCAAGTACAAGAGCTCCTTGAATCTTTCCCCTAAGTATTCCTATTGCTGTCAGGAAAGAATATTAGAAGAGTGTGGTCCTGACTTCCACTCTCTCATTTGTAGGCTGTGATTCATGTTTTATGGCATCCTGCTCCCATTACTCCAGCTCTGCTTTCCGGCGGTTTGTTCTGCAGCATCTCACACAGCAGGAGGACTAATGAGTTTTTCTGTCCCATGGGTTTGTATCCTTTATCTCATATCTGTTCTCTTTTATTTCAGTAACCTTGATCCTGTGTCCTGCCCCTTGGCCATCCTGTCCAGACAAGACAGGGCAGCAGGAAGGATGTTCTCCAGCTGCACGGATGCAAACTGGTCCACCAGCAGGTGCTGACTGGCCAGCAGCACATTGCCAACAGGAGATGCAATGGATTAAAGTTTTCCTTGTTTCATTTCTTTTACTCAGGCTATACTTCTCACAAAATTTCTATTTCAGGCCCTTCCTGCCTTTCTTCCACCCACCCTTCCACTCATAACTGTGTGATTTTAAACACTGGTAGTGAACTGAACTTGAGAAGCAGCCAGATCAACCAGCACAGTTGCAGAAAGCCCATCTCCTTTGGATAAAAATCCAGCTGCAAGGATTTTGAAAGTGCAGGGAGAAGATTCTACAAACAATTCATACCCGAGAATGCTTGTGAATGCTTTTTGATAAGAGCTTGTCAGCACAGTGAGGTGGAACAGCTGAGCTTGTTAATGAAAATGCCTTTTCTATCAACATTCAACTATTTTGCAAGGCAGGATTATTTCAAACAAAATAATTATATTTTTTAAAAAAAGAAAAGATTTTTCTTCTGTTACATCTGATTGCGATATTAGTGAGTGAGATGTCATTTTCAATGGACTTTCTGGAAGGGAACTGGTTATTTATAGGCATGCTTCGTAAAAACTGGTCAGAACAACTGTTTGAATTGAAGAGAAGCTCATTAATTTTTTCTCTCCCTTCCCTCTGCCAGGCCAAACAGCTGCTCCTGGGCTGTGTCCAGCATGGAGCTCTCTGCCGAGCAGCAGTGCCATTGTGTGGGTGCCAGGCTACACCGAGGGCAGCTGCCACCGCTCTCCTCTTGGAGACAGTCCCCAGCAGGAATGAGCCCTCCAGCCTCAGAGGCAAGGAGGGGACTTTCCTCGTAGGTCACAAAACCATCATCTGGATGAGGCCATTATTTCATTTCACACTTTTTTGGTCAGAGGAGACTCTTGATTCGAGAGCGAATTAGGAACATCTGAGAGTTTCCAACGCTGGTGACTTCCCTGGGTTTCCGTGCTCCAGCTCAGGGCTGGGCTTTCCATCCAGAGCATCCATCACAGGAGTGTTCCTGGTGGCACTAAAAGACCCTGCCATGCTCCATCACTCCTGCCATAAGGATGAGCTGTGTTCCCCCTGGGTTGCTTCCAGACCACATCCTCCTCCTCCTCGGGCATCCTGCCCCTCTGCAGCTGCTGGTCTTGTTTGGAGAGCTTTCAAGAGCCTTTGCCTGAGCTACTGAGAGCCCGAGCTCTGCTTGACTGAGCCTCCCATATTCTGGGAAATGAGATAAATGCTGGCACAGGCCCCGCATTGCTAATTACCACGCAGGAAAGGAGCTGGCATCCCCTGCAACAGGCACTGATGATGCGCTAATACCAGCTGGTTTTGCATGGTGATAACTGGGATCAGAAATAGGATAACTGGGATCAGAAATGGGATAACTGGGATCAATTTTACTGAACATCTCTCTGCATGCTCCTCCTGTCTGGCATGGAGAGGACATGGTGATGAAGCAGGACATCACCACCTGACCTTCACCTCCTCATTCCCAGGCCAAGACTCTCTAGGATATTTTCCCATGTACACGTGTAACAGGGGCAGGCAATTTCAGGCTGTGATGTGGACTCAGCTCATAACAAACTTGCCCCAAAACCGGCCCAGAATCCTGATAGTTTTCACCTCTACCAAACATGTTTACTCCTGCAGCTCAGCTGCTGGGGCTGAAAAGAGTTTGGCATCATGTCCACAACTCATCTTGCAGCACAAGGGAAGCCAAAAAGTCTAGTTAAAATATGATGGGGGAGGATGGTCCTTCCAATTCAATTAATGCAGGGACTGGGAGATAAAAATCCAGGAGGAAATGTCATGTACATTTGTGAAGATGGTACTTACTAGGTAGAAAAAAAGGTAATGATGGCACTTTATTTGAGAATTAATATGAGCCCATTTCATTGCTCAGGGTGAGCCAAGGGCAGTGTGTGACTCTGTGCTTAGATCTCCGTACTGGCTTCTACTTTCGCCTGTTCAAACCCAGCAGCACTTTAAATTATTTTTGTACAAATAAGAGTAAAAAACAACACTAAATCCTTCATCGTGAAGTACAGAAACATGATTCTTCTCCCAGGCTTCTTTGTAAGACACAATATATATTACAGCTGCAAAAGCAAACACTAATCCACCTGTGTGTGCTCACTAAATCAAATTAACCTCCTGTAAAATACAATGCTCTCCCCATGGACACAATGTCCTTGCTGTGAAGCCCAAGGATAATATGAACTGACCAGAGAAGTGAAGGAGGTTTTTTTTTAATTTTTTTTTTTTTGGAAACTCTTCCTTTGATTTGTAATCCCCCAAATTGCAGCCCTGTGGCTGTTCAGAGCCATCTGCTTCCTCTTCCCGCTAACGAAGCCCAGGCTATTTAGCTCCAGCCTCCAGTTTTGCTGTTCATTATTTGCTGGCTACTCAGAGCTGCTTCATTTGGGAAAACAGTGGTTTCCACGTGCACGCCTGGCCCCAGCGTGCTCTGCGTGCACAGCTGCATCCGTGGGCTAAGGTGCAAACAGCTGTGAAACCTAAAAGTGCACGTGTTTCCCTTTTGGTTCTTCCCTCCTGGCAGTTTGGGTGTTGGGGTGCCTGTTCTGGGAGATGTTCCGTCTTAGGGGGGTGCTGAGGAAGGTGGGTTTGGTGTCCCTGTGGGTGCAGTGGGGTGGGCTGAGCTGTTCCCCAGGGTGTGAGCTGGGGGAGCTGTTCCCCAGGCTGTGAGCTCTTCCCCTGGGTGTGAGCTGGGTGAGCTGTTCCCCAGGCTGTGAGCTGGGGGAGCTGTGCCCCAGAGTGTGAGCTGGGGGAGCTGTGCCCCAGGGTGTGAGCTCTTCCCCTGGGTGTGAGCTGGGGGAGCTGTGCCCCAGGGTGTGAGCTGGGGGAGCTGTTCCCCAGGCTGTGAGCTGGGGCAGAGAGGCAAAGCCCAGGCTGGGCTTCTCCTCGAGGAGGAAAAGTGTGAGCAAGCCACAGATCAAGCTTTCTCTTCCAGAATCAGGCAGTTTATCCCTATTTGAAAACCTGCTGGGGTCTGGGAATGGGTGAGACAGATGGAGAAAGGGTGGTTCCCAGGGGAATCCCATACTCCTGGTTCAGGAAACTTATTTGCCAGTGGTGCCAGCTTTGTTTTACCTGAGGGAACACTCACTTTCTGTACCAGATAAGTTCAGGCAGGAGATCCCATGGAGGCATCACACCCAGCTAGAAGGGCAGATGACATTTTATTTCTCTTGCAGTATCCTTAGTCCCACCAATTCCTAAGCAGGCATAGGAGCAGATGAAACTTTATCTGTGTGCAGCAAATTAGAGCAAAGTGGAGATGGGACCTCCTGGCACATCAATATTTGACTGGGGTGATGTGGGGGCGGCATTGATTGTGCTGTGGCTTTGATGCACTGTCACTTCAAAGCACCAAACTCCCCGAATAGTTCAGGATCTGCACAGATGTTGGCAGGTGATTATAAATCCATGCAGAGATGGGGAAAAGCCAGTCTTTGGGGAGAGCTTCAAAGCTGAAGCTGAGAATATTGCAAATGTTATGAAGTATTTCGAAGTCTGTCAAGTGGGAGCTATGCTTTTAGATTAGGATAAGGAATGTGTGGGCTAATTTTGAAAGACTCTCCAGCGTTTACTGAGGATTATAGATTCTCTTTTAATCTTTAAATGGCTGCACTTTTCTTTCAGTTTTCAAAAAGAAAAAAGCTTCTAAGAAACCTGACAAAAGTGTTTCTCCATACACTCAGTTTGAAGACAACTCCCAAATGACTGCAGTTAGTGAATTATACAGAGCCTTTTACTTAGAAAAATGGGCAAATAGGGCTAATGAGGGGTTTCCAGCTTGGCACGTGAAGCACTCCTGGCACAGGGAAGGACACGGTGTCAGGAGGCAGCTGCAGGGGGACCGCAGCCTGACCCCTGCTCCGCCTCCCATCACCTCCCGCTTTGCTGCTGTTGCTTGTTCATCTCCAGCTTTTCAGCTCCATGTTTTCCCAGCCCCACAGGAGCAGCAGGCATCCGAGGCCGGAGCCTGAACCTTCTTCACCGATACATTTCAGCAGAGCTTCTCCCTTATCACAGAATCCTAGAACTTTCCTGGGTTGGAAAGGCCATAAAGCTCATCTGGTTCCAGCTTTATCTGCCACTTGCCCACCTTCCAGCCACTCACCGAAAAGACATTCCAAGCAGCCTGATCCTTGCTGGGAACCACACCAGTTGCTGCTGCTTTTTTTAACTGTGTCTGCCCCTGCAGCCAGACACAGCGCCCACCTAATTTTAGTCCTGCGAGTCATCACACCCCAGATTTTTCACAGGGAAATATTTATTGCCCGCTCCACACATCCCAAGGACCAAACACATCTGCTCCAGCTCCATTAGCAGTGTCACTGTAAATACATGAACAGCTCCGAGCTGGCGGGGACAGACTTTTAGCAGTGTGTGTCACCGTGGCCATCAGCTCTGCTCATTATAGCCCAGCAAAGGACCCACTGCTAATGGAGTGCCAAGTGAAACACTTCTCCAGTGGATTTTTTTCCCTTCTCCGTTTCTGTTCTGTATGCTGAAAAAAAAAAAAAGAAAAAAATGAGTGGGCTTCTTGAACTTTCTCATTGTAAGCTCATGTGTTGCTTGCTTAAAAACCTGTCAAAATCAAGAGGAAAGAATAACACTTTTGATGTTCAATTGCATGATTTTTTTCCCCCTTTGAGTGAAAGCATTGTTTTAAATTGTTTCAACCATCAAAGCTCATTTAGCAGAGATTAAAATTCAAAATGAATTTAGCAAAAGATAAAGAACCATTTAGCTTGTTTTAATTCCCATTGTCTTTGTGGGACTGAGTGTGGTTACAACAGGAAAATACATTTGGGTGTGAGGGGTGGTGGAGAGCAGAAAACTGGAATTTGAGCCCGAAATTCAACACATACTTATGTAGCAATTTTTTTCAGAAGTCCTTTATTTCAGATACTTAAGGAGCCCAAGACATTGCAGAAATGCCAAAAAAATGGAGAAACATCTTGCTTTATAGCTCTAGAGCTGCAGAGGCAGGTTTTGCTTCTCTTGAAGGCGGTTGTAGTGTGGGAACTTTTAAACCATTAAACTTTTAAACCCGGTCTTGTTGGCACCCTCTGTATATTTAGACATCTAAAGATGATAAGCAAGGGTGATTGCACAGCAGTGAATGAAAAAGCTCACTTGGGATTTCATTTTGCAATGGTTGTCAAATTTCGTTTCGGTTAGAAGAAAGTGTTTCTCCCAGCGGTGAGTCTTGCACTTTTCCTGGGTTTCCAAAACAAGTTCATGAGCCTTCAATAAGGGAAACTGTGTGACTCACTGAGATATGATGTTTGCTGCTGGGTCCCTGTGGCCAGGCTGGCTCCCAGGCTGTGAGTGGCACAGACATCCTCAAACCGCATTTCCCCCCGATGGCTGGTGGCAAACACAGAGATAACGAGGCTCAGCCTTATTGCTCTCCCTGCCTGCTGCTCCCAGAGGTGGGAAGGAGGTCCTTGGAGACTCTTAGACCTGATTCACAACGTGTGGTTTTGGGAGATCTGTCACGTGTTGGTCGATGCTGGAAATGACACAAGGGGGAACTGGTGTGTGAGGGGCTGCGGGGTCACCTCTGCAGCATCACCCCTTGAGGAGGTTTATCAACAATCTCATCTTGATCAAAAACATTGCTACTGCTCGTGTTTCTGTTTGAATTTCCTGCTGAGGACACATTGCAGTGATGTGAAGTGGCTCTGGCCCCCCAAACCTTCTTGGGTGGGATGCAGGGAACAGATAGAGAAACCCAGTCCTGGTCCTCTCTGCATCTGTGCAGCCCAGGAGCTCACAGCTAAGGGGCAACATCTGTGCATGTTCAGGCAGCAAAACACAGGCGTTATGGCAATAGTGACAGTGTAAATAAAGTATGTAAATGCAGTGGTGTTTATGTGAGTATGCTCATGATGATACACAGAATGCAAATCTGCAGGGGGTATTATTAATGTCTCATGTCTTTATGCTACAGGGAAACCCCAGCAAGCATTTCCCTCCTCTTCAAACCCAAAGCCTTATAAAGGGGTAAAGGAGCAGAGATTTATTGCCAAGGTTTGCTGTGTTCTGCCACCCGACAGCTCAGCAGGAAGATGAAACTCGGCCTCCTCTTCCTCACCCTGCCATGAGCAGAGAAACCTCCACAATTGCAGCTGGGGAAAGAATTAAGGGTGGATCAGGTGGGAGTAATTAACAAATCAACTCTCCTCTCCCTGCTCCTTCTTATCCTGCTCCCCAGCCCACCGTGGAAGGGAGCAGAGTGATTTCTGGGTTGAAGTGATGGTGGAACCAGTTATTTTTTAAAGATTTTGGTGCAGCTCGTTTAAATGAATACAAGTGAGGCTCCAGAGGGGTTTATTAATGTTTTTCATACCTTGAAGTTCTGCCTTTAAGCCGACAAGAAGACCTCTAAAAGCCTCAGTGGGAGAACAGGGAAAGCCAAGCCTCTTCTCTGAACAGTGGCAGGAAGTTACTGTGCAAGCAGGTAATGTTTTAAAGGGTTACTGGGTGTTAAAAGTCAATATTCTGTGCAGTTTTCTGCTGGGGAAGGAGTGTTTTATGGGCTGTAGCAATGGACAACTGGGAAGCCCTGGGTTGGCTCCTGAGTATGGCAGGTTTGCCTCTTTTCTTGTCCTGTGTCCTACAGCAGAAAAAAAGTAAAATGGAGATGGGTCATCCTGGGGGTGAAAAAGGGAGAGTCCTTGTTTTTCCTTAGGGTTTCTCTGGAGTTAAATGTGTGATTGGTGATCCAAGTGCTCATGGAAAAGAGTAGGAATTTGGGTTAATGCAGAACATTTGCACAAAACTTGTTAGTGACACTTTTTAGAGGGCAGTAGTTTTAAAAAGATGCTCTAGGCTTTTATTCTTTTAGAGCTGGCTGGTGTTTGGGCTCTTTCCAGAGGACTGTCCAGGTGCAGAAATCCCAGAAAAAATGAGTGCTTTATCTGAGAGGAGCTTGACTTCTCATCAATCAAAAAATGGGTTTGAGGTGAGTGTTCCCACTCCTGGCAAAATGCAAAGCTGCCTCTTTGGGGTCTGTGTCAGGGCACAACTCTTGGGGATGTGTATGGGAGGAACTCCCCTAAGATATAAGCTGAAAAAGCTTTTCATCCACAAGCCCATCTTCTTCAGTGCTACAATTTGTCTTTTTAAGACCTAATTTGATGGGTGTGTGTGTTGTCCTAGCACTGAAAGAGCTTGGTTGTTTTACGTTCCTTCATTTCTCCAAATAATCCTTCTGTGCTTTGTGTGTTTTCTAACAGCCCTTATTTCACCAGCCTTTCCAAACCACTCAGTGAGTCGATCAGAGAGCCTCTTACAAGCTCTAAGACAGGTGATGGAGATCACAAGGACTGCTTGTAATCCAGTGATCCCATCTATTTGCCATGGGAACAGCAGCTGGATTTGGAGGTTGCATTTGAAGCCTGTTCCCAGGTTGCTGGAGAAGGGCTCCCAGTGCTGGGCTTACCAGGCTCATTCGGTTGAAATTGCAGATCTCTGCTCCCCAGGAGCACAGCACAGAGGGCTGAAAGAACATCCTGAGTGGGGAAACTTAATTAATCCGCCAGCCTGAAATCCCTAATGCCAAATATTCTTTTCCATCAGAGTGTATTGGCAGTTGGAGTCCATGAGCAGCCCAAGGATGACAACCAAGAGGAAACTTGGGACCAGAATGAGGGAGGAACAAAAACCCAGTAATGTTTTCTTGGTGAAACTTAGAGTGGATACTGCATGGGAGTAAAGAGAAATAAAAGAAGTAAATTTAAGGGGCCAGGGGAGAGAAGGGAGAAGTGAACTTTTTTCTAATCCCTGAATTTGACAGCTGGTTTATATGAAATAAACTCTGTAGGCTCCATGCATTCCCCAAGGTATTTTATTTCTAAATAGATCTATAGATACACTAATTAGCCAAAGGAGAAGCACAGGAGTTAATCCCTAATCATGTGAATGTGTTGTTTCAATTAATTAATGCACGTGGCACTTATACTCTAGTGATTGGCACCCTAAGGAAAGACAGAGGAAAATAATCATATTTAACAGTCTACTCCCATTTATTCCTCCAAACGTTAATGGTGTTAAACCTTCCCATATTCTTTCTCTGTAATTTAGTGTTGTTTTGCAGTGGCATGTTATAAATTAGCTGAAATCCCAGGCTGGAAGGGATAGTTTTGGAAAAAGAAAAAAAAAAAAGCCTTTTCTTGTTGACTCCATGATGGGTTGCAAACAGGGGAGAAACAAAGCATTATTTTTTGGGTGCTGATGGGGCTTTGCCAGTCTGTAGCATTATAGGGGGATTGTTAGAGCAAGCAGAAAGACCTGGAAGAAGAAAACAAGTCACCAAAGAGAATATTTACAGCCATGAAAGAATTCTTCCCTTAATTAAGCACCTTCCTGACCTTCTTAAAAGAGCTGCCTAGGCCATTTCTACTGTTCTTTGCCGAATGTTTTCATTTCAGCTCAGACAGTCAGGGCGAAGGTTAATAAAAAGGACATGTTTATATAAACCTGAGGGGACTGTAATGTCCTTTCCGTGCTGTTTCTGAGAACTGGGAGCACCGCATCAGAATTAAAAGCTGCTTTGTTAAGGAAAAAGCATAAAATGGATATGGAGCCAAGGCAGGTGAGGCGTGGATGGGCCCTGCAGAGCAGCCAGCACAGAACAGGGCACGGATGGGCCCTGCAGAGCAGCCAGCACAGAACAGGGCATGGATGGGCCCTGCAGAGCAGCCAGCACAGAACAGGGCATGGATGGGCCCTGCAGGGCAGCCAGCACAGAACAGGGCATGGATGGGCCCTGCAGGGCAGCCAGCACAGGACAGGGCACGGATGGGCCCTGCAGAGCAGCTGGCACAGAACAGGGCATGGATGGGCCCTGCAGAGCAGCTGGCACAGAACAGGGCATGGATGGGCCCTGCAGGGCAGCCAGCACAGAACAGGGCATGGATGGGCCCTGCAGGGCAGCCAGCACAGAACAGGGCATGGATGGGCCCTGCAGGGCAGCCAGCACAGAACAGGGCATGGATGGGCCCTGCAGGGCAGCCAGCACAGAACAGGGCATGGATGGGCCCTGCAGGGCAGCCAGCACAGAACAGGGCATGGATGGGCCCTGCAGAGCAGCCGGCACAGAACAGGGCATGGATGGGCCCTGCAGAGCAGCCGGCACAGAACAGGGCATGGATGGGCCCTGCAGAGCAGCTGGCACAGAACAGGGCATGGATGGGCCCTGCAGAGCAGCCGGCACAGAACAGGGCATGGATGGGCCCTGCAGAGCAGCTGGCACAGAACAGGGCATGGATGGGCCCTGCAGAGCAGCCGGCACAGAACAGGGCATGGATGGGCCCTGCAGAGCAGCCGGCACAGAACAGGGCATGGATGGGCCCTGCAGAGCAGCTGGCACAGAACAGGGCATGGATGGGCCCTGCAGAGCAGCCGGCACAGAACAGGGCATGGATGGGCCCTGCAGAGCAGCCGGCACAGAACAGGGCATGGATGGGCCCTGCAGAGCAGCTGGCACAGAACAGGGCATGGATGGGCCCTGCAGAGCAGCCGGCACAGAACAGGGCATGGATGGGCCCTGCAGAGCAGCCGGCACAGAACAGGGCATGGATGGGCCCTGCAGAGCAGCTGGCACAGAACAGGGCATGGATGGGCCCTGCAGAGCAGCCGGCACAGAACAGGGCATGGATGAGCCCTGCAGGGCAGCCAGCACAGAACAGGGCATGGATGGGCCCTGCAGAGCAGCTGGCACAGAACAGGGCATGGATGGGCCCTGCAGGGCAGCCAGCACAGAACAGGGCACGGATGGGCCCTGCAGGGCAGCCAGCACAGAACAGGGTGCCCAGGAAAGTTCTGGCAAGGTAAAAATGCCTGTAAATGGTGTGCCAGAGGCAGCTGTGGAGCCAATAATTACCGACTGGGCAAAGGCTGCTTTTATGAAAAGGCAGAGCACTGTTTGGTTCGTCTGAAGTCTCTGTGGAGAAGGGTGATGTTTGCAGAGGTTGTTTTTATGTGATTTGTAGGGGTTTTTACTGACCAGCAGCAAACATGCCTTTATTGCAGCTCATCGTGAGAGATGGTGTTCAGGATGGAGGAGGCACAGGTTGCAGAGATGAAGGAACAAAGACCTTGAGGTGCTGGTGGGGCCTACAGAGTTTGTGGTCCACAAAGCCCTTTGTGCTTGTCCTGACAGCAACAGCTTCCTCAGTGTGAAACACCCCCAGACTGATGGTTCTTCTCCAGCAGAGACGCAATTATTTGAAATAACTGAAGAAGTAATTAGAGAAGAGGCAGGGGTTGATTAAATCGCAGAGGCCAGTGCGTGTCATGGCTGTGAAGTGGGATTTCTTGGTCTGTTCCATCACATGTAGCTGGTGCACAGGGCTTGGAGCTCCAGAGGAGCGTTTGGGCGCTGGTAGCCCAGGGGAGCTGATGTTCGTGGCTCTTGGGGTATGTTTGATTTTGGCTGCTGGACACCTGATTGCACAGCTCAACAACTGATCCATAAAGGCCCTTTAGAAATACACCCCACAGGCTCTGGGGACAGTGCTGGGGGCAAATACACTTAGATCTCTTTGGCCTCATGGGACAAAACTATGTATTATGAATTTGATTTTTTGGAGCCTCTTTTCCTTCCCTGAAGATCTCACATGGTGGTTTGCTTGAGGGCTTTCTCCTTCTAGAAAGCAGGTAAACAAAGCTCTTCACGAATCAGTCAGGGTTTCCCAGCATTTCTCAGGCTGATGAAGAGGAAGGGTTTGCAATAACAAGCCCTGAGCTTTGCCCTGGCTTTGCAGCATCTCAGCATAAACCCCATGTTGGCTGAGCCACTGCACACCTGTGTGATGCTCAATGCGATTCAAAGTTGGTTTTTCTCAATTTTTTTGTTGTTGTTTTTGGGAGGGTGGGGGGGGAATCTGAGTTTTCTGTGACATTTTTTCCCACCTGTTGCTATGGTAACTGTTTTGTCAGGCCTCTGATTTGGGTGTTTGAGTGGCAGAAGGTTTAATTTTGCTTCAGTAAATTACCCCTTTCCTTTGAGTGTGATTTCCTGTGGTGGAAAATTCCTCCTGCAGCTTCCCATCACTTCAGAATTAAAGACCGCACGTCTCTGATTTCCACTCAGAGCATGAAACCTTCCATTTGTCCACTTGCTGGACTCACTGCAATTCACTTCTTTTCTTTGAGTCTCCAAGTTTGTGCCCTTGATGGTTATCTAAAACCACAGTCAGCTCTGAACTGAGTCCTTAGTGATGAGAGAGACCCACGACCTATTGAAAATAAGCGGATTACATGGGGGAAATCACGAGTCTGCTCTGAAGTTGAGGGATATCACTGAAAAAAAAAAAAAAGGAGAAACTTTCTGCAGGAAGGTCCTGCTTTACCCAAACTAAACAAAACTTGTCTCTGGCCAGCGTGGAGTGATGTTTTAACTCTGTGGGAGTTGCATTTATTTCGCTGCTCTTCCTAAGCTAATCAAGAACTTTGACAAGATAATAATTGATATTTTTTCTTTTGATTTTTTTCTTTAATTATTTATTTAATAATTTAATTGTTCCAAAGCTTTTAAACTTAATGTTAGTCTCCTGCTGAAATCTATGTATGACCAGTTTATTGCCACTTGTTTAAATGAACTGTAGTGGGGCAGAGGACCGGAGGAAATTGTCATTTCCTCGACAGCTTGGAAAGAAATCTGAAAAACTAATATCAGATACTGAAAAGACAGGATTACATGCTTTGGTCTTTCCCTTAGAGACATTTTCCCCAGGGAGCCCTCCTTGCTGCCATCTTCTGCAGCCACGTCCCTCCCAGTTACCTGTCCCACGCTGCGTTATCGGAGAAGTGTTCCGAGGAGAAGGGGAAGGGATGACCCCAGCAAGAGAAGAAGGGTGTTCCCATACACCAGGTAACAGCGCTGAAAGTCAGGAATTCTGCTCAGCCACAAGGCTGAAATCCTGCCTGTTCCTCCCCACTGGAGAACTGCTCTAGTGTATAACACCAACGCTTGCCTGCTTGAGAAGTGGCATTTTCTTTCCCAGTTTACAGTTCTCTCGAGTGAGTTAAGAACTTCCTAATAATTCCCAGCAAATTTTTGTTAGAAACCTCAGTGCATATATAAAAAAGAAATAATTGGGAGTTTTTGTCTGTTCTGCTCCCTTACCTGGGTCAAAACCCCCAGGAGCTGTTGCTCCTGCTTTCTGGGCAGCTTGACGCCTGATCTGCACCCACTGTGGGGGAGCTGGGGCAGGCTCAGGTTGACCATGGGGAGCCCCTTTGCCATGAGCAGTTTCACCCGGAGCATCCCCGACCCGCGTGTTCTCTGGCAGAGTCTGGAGCATCCCTGCGCTTGGGCGATGAGCGATGGAGCTCTGCCACCTTGTGGGATTGTCGCCCCACCCGCCTGGCACCCGGCAGGTTTCATACCCAAAGGTCCCTTTCCTTACTTTAGACTTTATAGAAAGGTCAAAAAAAAAAAAAAATAAAAAAAAAAAATTGCAATGCATTGGAAAATATGGCTGGAAATCCTGTGACCGTGTCCCAAAATCACAGGGGATACAGCTGGTGCTAAAAGTTACAATTTCAGTGTGACGTCTTGGAAGAAATGTGACCTTTACATTGACCCTGGTGCTTTTCCCTGGTGGCCTTTTGGTCCTCTGTGCTCCTGTGCAGGATCTCCAGGGATGCGAGAGGGGTAGGGCAAGGTCTGCAGATCACGACCAGAGGGTATGTGGTATCTCGGGGTGCCTGCTGGTTTGGGGAGGTGGCTGCTGGCCACCTGAACCCCCCCCGATGCGGTTGGCACCGTGGGGGTACCTGTGTGCTGACCTGGAGCTCGCACACAGAATATGCCACTGGCAGGCTGATCAAGGGGGTGAGCTGGAGCTCCCTGTGTCCACCTCAGTCGCAGATGGATTTTCAGAAGTCCTCACGTTGATAGAATCATAGAGTGGTTTGAGTTGAAGGGGATCCTAAAGATCACTTTGTTCCAAACCCCTGCCATAGGAAGGGACACCTTCCATTAGACCAGGCTGCTCCAAGCCTTATCCAGCCTGGCCTTGAGCACTTCCAGGGATGGGCAGTCACAGCATCCCTGGGCATCCTGTGCCAGGGCCTCACCACCTTAACAGTAAAGAATTTCTTTCCTGCCATCTCATCTAAGCTTACTGTCACTCAGGTTGGAGCCGTTCCCTGTTGTTCTATCACTGCAGTTCCAGCAATCCCTCAGAACTGCTCTGGACTTTGAAGATTTCTTCATCCCACAGGTAGGATGCTTTTGATGATCTGTTGGGGAGTTTTAAGAATCCGATCTATTGGGCAGCAAACAAATACTCTGAAGCAGTTATTCTGAGATAAAACTTCATTTTAGCAGCAGCTTATCTGCCCTAGGAGCAACAGAGGTATTTTTCCATCTCTTCAAGTTTACCACCTGGGAAACTTTTCAGCCATAAATAGTACAGAACTGCTAATTCTGGCTGTTCAGAGCTGTGTGACAGGTTAAAAACAAATAAAAATAACCTTTGCAACCAAAGAACAGGTTTCTGATCCCTGCTGCTTCACACCTATGGGACTTGTAGGAGAATAAACTCCTACAGACTTGTTATGCTTTAAAAGAATAGAGGTGCTAGATTTGGAAGAAAATCTGCTCTGCTTTTGTTTAAGTGGTTGCTATTGTTTGCTTTGCTCTTCTGGGAAGGGATGAGTCACCACCTGAAATTGGTATGTGCTCAGAAAATGTTCCAATTTGACTAAAAAGTCAACAAAATTCATTTCCAAACAACTCAGGACAATTTGTGATGTCAAGTCTCATTTGTGGCAATACAGAATATAAAAACACTCCCCCTCTCAACCAGAAGGAGTTGTAATTCTTAAAGGAAATAAAGCAAACAAGGGAGCTTGAGCTAACACCACCAAACTGTAGGATAATCTGCAGGATTATCCTTTAGGCATTGGACTCAAGAAAAAGAGGAGCAGCTGCAGAATCCTCTCAGGGCAAAATAATTGTGTCTGAAATCTTGTTTGCCAACTGATCTGTATCCAGAGCAAAGGAATTATTTTGGCCTTTGCGGGGCCAGTGGGAGGGGGAAATGTCAGACATGATAATTTAGTTTGCTGCTGGGATGATGCTGGGAAAGCCTCACAACACGGTGAGGCTCTGCACCGCCGAGTTCCCCCTCAAAAAAGGCTTTTTAAAAAATTTCATTTTTACCCCTTGGGAAAGCCATGCTGTCCTGTTCCCTTCTTAGCTGTTTCATGGAGGGAACTGATTTCACTCTGCAAAATCCTTCTGGCATTGCTGGAAATGACAGTGCTCACACTCCTCTGGGTCAGCTGTGGTGGGGAGGAAGGTGTCCTGTCCCATGGTGGGGACAGCAGTGTGACATTTGGGGTGACAGAGTCTCTGAAGCACAAAGGATGCTGCAGGAGCTGGGGAAAAGCACGGACGTGGCTGATGCTGGCTGCCAGGCTAAACTGAGCTGATATTTAGGCTGGGCCTGGGAAATCGGTGCTTTATGCTGAGTGTCTCTGCGGTGGGGAGAGGCAGAACAGGGCAGTGACAGGGGCAGCTGGAGGAGGGACACGCTCGGTCCTGCATCTGGGGGAGACGCTGTGTGGTCCCTTTGTGCCCTCCAACAAACCTGGCTCTGTTGCAGCCCTGAGGCTGGAGGAAGTCGGAGCAGGAAGGAATATTGCCTGTCCTGGAAGTGGGAGCACCACAAAGCCTGCATTGAAGGAGGGGACCGAGCTGACAGGGTCCTTTTAGTCCTTGAAAAATCTTCCTGAGTGAGTCTGAGGTGCTTTGGAGTTGCCTTTGCTTGCTAAGGGATGCATTGACGGAGCCTGACCTCATTTCCCCTGTAGCACACACCACTATGTATTCTCTCTGCTTTATTAATCCAAAAGCTTTATCACTGTCACATTTGTTTGAACAAGATCCCCACGTATTTTTCCTAGGCGGGGGCTGGAGGCTCTCCTCTCTTTCCTCGTGCATTCCAAAAATCAACCATCTCAAAATTAACTTAATATTTATTTATTACTGTTCTTTTCAAACCTCCCTCAGGTTAGATGGGATCCCTGCGAGCTCTGTGCCTTCAGCTCTGCAGCATGAACCCTGTTGCTGGTTTTATGATGGTCCTTACTGGGGTGGCAGCTTTCCTGGGGTGAAAAGCACCCTGTCAAGACACTGCTTGCTCTGGCTCCTGCTGCATCCCTGGTCACCCGAGGTCTGTGTGACCCCTTGTCACCGCTGCTTGGCTGAACAGCTCTGCCCTGGCCTTTTGGTGTGGTTTGACTTCCTCTCTCCTCTCTCTTGAAATTATTCTGGATGGGGAATGCTCTCCATCCAAAGCACCACCCAAGAGCACAGGGAAGGAGGAAGAGCAGATGCAAATCAAAAAGCTGTCTGGGGAGGATGAACGTGCAACTTAACCATGCAGAGGAAGCCAAAGATGTATAGAATGTAATTTTTTTACTGTAAGCCATGAAGTTACTCAGCCTTGTCCTTCTTTCTCCTTTCCTGCTGGGAAAGCTCTGCTTGGTGCCCGGGAAGATGCAGATGTAGGAGTTCTTTCATTTTCTATCAGCTACTCCTGGAAAACGATACATAGGAGACTGAAAATGTCAGTGGTCCTGGAGGAGGAACAGGGCTAAAATCCCATCTGCAGTTTGAAGATCAGCTTTTTGGATTGAGGTGGTGGCACCAAGGGGACACTGTCCCCTCATGTCATCACATCTGACCAGAAAACCAGGGTGGAGACCAACCTGGCTCAAAAAACACTGTTAAGAGGGAGCTTTTAGCGCTGGTTGAATTTTAGGGAGGAAAGGGGAAAGGCAGGTATCTTCCTGGACACCCAGGCCTGGATGTATGTGGGGGTCTCCTTCCTGGTGTTGTGGCATGGCAGAGCTCTGTTCCACCAGGACTTTGGGGAAACTTCCTGGGGACGCAGGAGAGCACTCTGTGTTACGGTGTGGGGACGGGGACCACGGTCACTGGGGGTCATGGTCTTCCTCACAACAGGGAAGGACTTGTTGCATTGACAGGTTAATGCTGGAAAATCCAGCTTGGAGAAGCGCTGAGGAGGCTGCCCGAGGGTCTTCCAGCCCCTGTCCTCTAACTTGAGCCGAGGAGAAACTGCTGAGCAGAATGTGCTTTGCAGCACATCAAGCTTGAGCCCGGTTTTGGGCCCCTTCTAAGAGCAAAGGTTTTTAGAGCAGGGCCCAAACCTCCTGCTCCAGGCTCTGGGGTCCGTGTAGCTCGTGTGCAATGAAGTTATTTCCATCCTGTCTGTTGAGCTGCTGCTGCTGAGGCATCCCTGTGCCGGCCACCGCATCCCTCGCATCAATAGATGGCAGCAGCTTCCCGGGAGCTGGTGGAGGAGCCTTTGCTGGCAAGAGCTGAGGCAGCTGTTGGAGTTCAGTCTTTCCCTTCCCCGCCTTCCTCTGGCTCTCAGCCCAGCCTTCTGCCACAACCCAAACTGTAGATGGCAGCAGGGAAATGATGTTCCTAATTCTTTGTGACTTCTGCTCCAGAGAGTATTTTCCTGCTGCTGGCTCTTGGGGCCCGTGGGCTCTGGGGTTTCGGGTCAGATCACAGCCCCAGCTGGACTTCAGGTCACTTTACACACTTCTAAGGGGTTGAGAGAAGTTTCTGTGCACGGTCCTGCTTCCAGCAGTCTACGTGGGGCGTGTATGGGAAACGCCTGAAGTGCCCGTGGGGACGTGGAGGGAGCTGCTCCCACCAAACTGCTCATCACAGCAGTCCAAAAGTTGTGGGACAAACTGGGGCATCACAGCCGAGAGGGAGAAGTGGCTCCTGCTAAAGGAGACAGGGTTTTAGCAGAAAGTTGTGCTGGAAGAGGGATTGTGGCATCTCCATCCTTGGAGATTTTCAAAGCCGGACTGGACCAGACTCCAACATCCTGAATTAATTTTGGACTTAGCCTTGGTCAGAGTAGGGTGTTGAATTGGGGATGTCCAGACGCTTTCTGTGCTTCCTCTCTGACTTGCTGCTCTGTATGTCCTGATCATACTCATCTGGGCTAATGTAACATGTTTTTCTCTGCCTTGTACATGATTGCATGGTCTGTTACCCCTTCTTGAGCTGGGATAGATGAGTCTTTGGAAATTCCAACCAGACTTTTAGATACCCTGCAAATAAGTCAGTGTGTCCTAGATGTGTCTGAAGGACCCTGAGGCCACTTCCATGCATATCTCCCAGGTACAGCCATACCAAACCTTCCTGAAGTGCTTTTGAGGCTCTATTTGGGGAATTTGTTAAAAGCTTCACCCTCTGTAGGTGTCACGGGAGTTTAGCAATCTGTTGTCCTAAAGGAATTTGAATCATTTGAAGAAAACTCCACTCAGTAGAGGAGTAAATTTTAATGTGGTACATGCCAGCTAGAAAGAAAAATCAAGATTAAGGTGAATCATAGAAAATGCTGGCTCGAAATGGGAGCTATTAGCTATTAGAGTAACTGGTGAGGAGAGAATATTTAGGCTATTTAATGCACCATAAATTACATAGGAATTCTTACGCTTTAACTCAGTACTCACTTGATTTAAATCTGCTTCTCTCCCCAGCTTCCTATAATTACAGTGTAGCTCCCAGCCACGTCCCCAGCCACCTGCAGCTCCTGTTCCCAGTGAAAGGGACTCCCAGATGTTCGACACCTCTCGGTCCCACATCTATGGGGTCTCTGTGGTGGAGCTGCCGAGTCCCGCTCCCACCCTGCCAGCGGCTCTTGAACCGCCCGGCTGCTTTTCACTGTGCGACTCTCTTTGTGGAGCTGGGAAGGGATCCAGAGCAGCTGTGTTAGGATCTGTCAATCTCAAATTGCAAAGTCATAAGGAGGGAAAATAATCATCATAATAATAATAATAAAGTCATCAACTTGTCTTACCCTCCAACAGAAAAAAGGTTTTGGTTGGAGGTTTGCATTAGTTATAATTTTCTCCAAGCTGATTTCTCCCTGTGATGCCACTGTACAGCCTATAAATGATGCTCAGGCAAAATCTCCTCTGACATTCATCTCTGTTTACAGAACTCATCCAAAAACAAGAAGACTTTTCTTCACTTTATTCAGCATCACCACGACTCGGTTGCCAAGGCATCAGCCTTTGATTCCTGCAGTTTGGCTCTAACCCAACGCCTCCAGATCACTGTGACCGGTGAGCTCAGACACACCAGCACCGATCCTGCAGCTGATGACACTGTGTCCTCGTGGTGGGACATCTACCTTGACTTCCCAGCTCCTTTCTGCGCCTGACATTGGGATCTTCCTTCAAGCCCGATTTGCCAAGGGTGAAAAAGCAGGTGGAAAAGACTCTGGCAAAATATTTTGCTGGAGCTTGTGTGTTCATGGCTGTTCAACCAAAATCACCTTCATCCTCCAGCTGAATGAAAAGGTTGGTCAAGAAGACCCTGAAAGAGGAGCCATGAAGTCCTTGATGGGTCAGGAGCAAAGGTGAGGCTGTTTTCAGCTCTGTGGTCTGCTCACTCTCCCACACCACACCGCCTTCACCAGCTGAGGCACATCTGTCCTCAAACACCCAAGGTTTTCTAGCAAAACAGTTTCCAGCTGCAAACTTCACTGCCCTGGGTCGATCGGTTGTACAAGGTCTGAGCTCATCTTGGATGAGAGGCCTGTTAGCAGCCCCTCCAAGCCCCCCATCTGTGCACTGCTGCTAAAGCAGCCAGTATTTATTAATGTCTCCAAATTCAGGTGTGATCAATGGAAAAAGATGTTTCTTCTTTCCTGGTTTTCCACCAGAAAAGGGAAAAAAAACCCCACCAAAACTCCAAAAAACCCCTAGTCTAAGCTACACAGCATGCCAAGGGAAAAGAGCGGAGAGAAACAAGCTGGGGAAGGGACAGACAGTGCATCTTGATGGCTTTAAGTCACTCAGATGAAGTTCATTTCTCCTTGTCTGTACAAGGTTGGACTCTTTGCATTTTCATGGTAAATTTGTTTACCGAGCCGTTGTTGAAATTCTGGAAGCAGAGAAAATGCATTTGCTCCATAACCTTTCCGGATCTGACAAGTCCTATAAAATCTATTAAAGCCTTTAATGAAATCCCTGCTCGGAGCCAGCTCCCATGAATGAATGTGGAATCGGAATTTAAATTAAAATGTTGTTTTTGTAGTCTGTGGGCTTTAGCCTTGACAGAAATTAAAGGGACAGTTCACATTTTGGGGGCTGTTGCTTTTCTCCCTGTGGTTTGTATCACCACAAAACGCCCCTCCTTGCAGACGATGGCTGTTTGAAGCTCTTTTCCTCCTGCTCAGCCCATGGCCAGTTGGGAGCACTCAGCTGCAAGCATAAAACCTGCTATACTGAATAATTTCAATTAGAAAAGAGGAAATTACTTAATAGGCAGCACTGTCCTTTAAATAGGATGCAGAACTCTTGATAGCAAATGGAGGGATATTGGGTCCAATCTCCCCTCTGAGGAACACGGAGCTGGCCAGGCACAATGTGCCCCTGCTGCAGGGGTAACCACAGTGCAACCATGGCCAAGGGCATCCTCAAACACTTCCCACTCCCTCTGCCATCAGCCACTCGAGGATGTGCTGTGGCTCAGCCCATGAATCTCAGCACTATGAAGGTACCTCCAAGCAAGCCTGGGTAAGGAGCCTGATGTAAATCCATTGGATGTGCTTGGCTTTGCCTGTCCAAGGATTTAATTTCCATATGTAAATACAGGGCTGCACATGCGGGGGGTGTGCAAGCAATTAATTATTTTTGATCTCTTCTGCGCTGAGCAAAGAGAAGTGTCCCACAGTGAAACGTGTGCCTGAGTCTCCAAAAGAAAAGGATGCTCAGGGCTTTGATCACGTTTTCCTGAGCTTTGACACCGCTCCAGCCTGACTCACACAGGCCAGGGCTATATGGACCTCTGATACTTTCTTCCCCCTGAGAAAATTTGCTGGGATTTTCTGGGTTTGGCTTCCCGTGGAGTGATGCCACCAACTGTCTCCCCTGCCTCTTTGGGTGGGTTATCCTGCAAGAAGTGATAAAGTCTGCATTTATTTCCTCACACAGGTTTGCTTTTTTTTTGACATACTTTTTATTTAGATATTTGCCCACAACTGCATCAGCTCTTGCCATCACCTACAAGGAGTCAGCTCTTTACCTGTGGCAAGAAAACCATCCGTCCTCCTTTCCTAGGAGCCAAAACCTGCTCTAGCTCTGGACCCCCCTGCCCAGCTGCAGCTGCTCATCCCTAGGCTGGGAGCTGATCAGAGGAGCATACAAAAGGTACCTGACTCACTTAGTTTTGGGGATTTGGGCTTCTATTTACTCTTTTCACAGCTTGCAAATCCTTCTGTTTGTGTATCTTCCTTTGCAAGGGTTATTTTGATCCAGAGGGCCCCTGGCACCTGTGCTTCTGGATCTATGCCATATAATGGGCTTCCCTTGTGAGACTGAAGAGTCCCACCCACTGTGTGAGAACATGCTGAGGATGCCTGGTGCCCCATGGTACTGACCTGGGGTCAGGTGTTACTAAGCTTCTTCTTTATTTCCTTTTCATGAGGACTGCTTCCAGAAACACCTTCCCAATCCCCCAAACCTGCATTGGCCACTGTGAGGCTACAGGAGCTCAGCACAGGGTAGCGATTATTATGAGGGAGGTGTTACAAGAAAGGTTGCAGACCACAAGTAACTGCATAATAAACACATGTAAACAGCCATTTGGTGGTTCATGGCTGATAAACTTTCATGGTCCATTTTATCTCCGTGTATGCAGAGGAGAAGGGCTCAGGATGCTGCTGGCTGTGAACAAACCCCCTCCCCTCTGTCCTGCAAGATGTTTGGGTGTGATCCTAAGCCAAGAATCATAGAATGGTTTGGGTTGGAAGGGACATTTAAAGACCATCTCATTCCATGCCCCCTGCCACGGGCAGGGACACCTTCCACTAGAGCAGGAGGAATCCAAGCCCTGCCCAACTTGGCGTTAAGTGCTTGCAGGGATGGGGCAGTCACAGCTTCCCTGAGCAACCTGTGTCAGGGCATCACCACCCTCATAGGGAAGAATTTCTTCCCGATATCCCATCGAAGCCTGCCCTCTATCAGTGTGAAGCCATTTCTCCTTGTCCTGGCCATGCCCTTGCCCAAAGTCCCTCTCCAGCTGCCCTGGAGCCTCTTTAGGCACTGGAAGGGGCCTCTTCAGAGCCTTCTCTTCTCCAGGCTGAACAATGCCAGCTTTCTCAGCCTGTGTCCTAAGCACAGGTGCTCCAGCCATTGGAACATCTTCATGCCCTCCCATGGACATGCTCTGGGGGTTCCAGAGCTGGACACAGTATTCCCAGTAAACTGATGGACTCATTTGGATCATGCACCAGTTCCTCCAAACTGGGAGGACAGCTCTGCCTGCCAAGTGTGGCAGAAGACACAGAAAAGGGTGATTTTGGGCATGGGTGGTACCACAGGGAGGGGATTTACTCTGTTGGATGTTCAGCTCCCCAACAGCAGAGGGGGAAGCTCTTCTCCCAAGGAGGAAAAAGCAATTGCTGCTTATGCTAAAACTTCCTAGGGCCAGGAGAGCAGCAGTGGGCAGGAGATCCTCCAGAAGGGAGAATCTCAGAAGCCAGGCTAAGGCGAGAGTCTGTTTTCAGTGCAGAAAAAGAGGAGAACTCATTAGTACAATGTGAAGTGAAACAGAAAATGCTCAAATTTGTTGGCAAAATGGCAGGAGGAGGGAAGGAAATGCTCTTTCTCTGTCAGTGCGTTCCTGGAAGGATGATGAAAAGTTTTCTTCTCTTTCCTTTTTCTTTAAATCAGGTTATTACAAAGCAATCCATGCTGTTTCTAAGAAAAAAATATCATTAGGTTTCACTTTGAAAATGTCAAAACAAAATGTTTTGGCATTTCTGAAGTAAAACATTTCATTAAAAATGCTGCATCTGAGTGTTTTGACATTTTTTAAATCCATTCTCCTCCTCCTCCTGCTATTTTCTCATCCTAAATTTGTTACTATTTTAGCCCTTCTAAAATTTAATTTTCCAGCAAACATAGTAGTAGTAGTTAAAAAAGTAAAATAAATTGCTGCCTTGTCTATATTGAAAGCAGTGAGCAGTGTGAAGCCTGGGCAGCAGAGCCGAGGTCACTGCTGTTTTACAACCTCAGTTGTCATTTTCATGGTGCAAAACGATTGTGTAATCATGTAATTTTGCAGTATGAGCTTTATTCCCTTTTTATTCAGTTAGGCTCAGAGTAGTAAGAACACCAGAAATGCAAAGATTGACCTGGTGATGGGGCGTGAAGCCAGAGCAGGATGGCCCCAACATTGCTGCCCATTCGTCCTGCTATTCTGGGATAGAACATCTGCCACAGTGAGAAGATGCTGTCAGGGTTAGGGTTCGGGTTGAGAGTGTGAAAGACCCTGGAGCCCTAGGGACAGTGGGGATGGAAAATGCATGCCAAGAGCATCATGGCAGGGCCCCAACATTGCTGCCCATTCGTCCTGCTATTCTGGGATAGAACATCTGCCACAGTGAGAAGATGCTGTTAGGGTTAGAATTTGCATTAGGGTTAGGGTTCTGTTTGAGAGAGTAAAAGACCCTAGAGCCCTAGGAACATTTGAGGTGGAAAATGCATGCCAAGAGCATCATGGCAGGGCCCCAACATTACTGCCTTTTCACATCTTTCTAATCTGTGATAAAGATGATGCTGATGTCCGCCTGAGTTCCTACTCCCTGGTTGCACCTCTGGTTCAAACACTGGTTGCATCAGAACACCAAAACGGCTGCATGGAATTACCTTTGTGCTTCATCCAGGAGAGCAGGTAGAGGGGGAGAGACCACCCTGCAATGCAACAGCGTGGGCTTCTTGCACAGTTCTGGGTGTTCCTCCTCTGCCAGCTGCCACCACAATGTTCCAAACTTTCCTAGCAAGTCCTGGATACACACTGGGCCCCTTCCAGCCAGAGCAAACTGCTGATGCTCGGGGGTTATTCAAATAGGGGCGAGTCAAATGCCATCAAAAGCTGCCTTTAAAGTGGTGCTTTTTGTGCAGCAGAGGGAGTAGCTGGCAGGATGTGTCACTTGTGGCAGAGTGTGATAGTCACCTACAAAGGCTGGAGGTGTTTGTCAAAGGGGACGGGGGAGCCTCTGAGGCCAAGAGATGCTGTCAAGAGGTGAGCACGTGAGTGCGTGCGCCCCATCACTCGGAGATGAAGGGCTCTGCTGCATCGCTTGTTTCTTGCCACAGCCCCAGCATGCAGCTGCATGCACAACCTTCCCCTGCCAGAGCCTGAACGCTGGCTAAATCCAAGTGAAAAATGTAAGAAAATACAGAGTTTTCATATTTGATTTCAAAACACCTGTCTCCAGGAGTTCGGGTGTTGATAAGTGTATCCAGTACAGGCTCAGGTTGGCACTGCTGGCTTGACTGGTGTGGCTGGAGGAGGGAGAAACTGAGTTTATCCACCATGGACCCTGTTGTCGCTGCACCTCACAGTTATCTGCTGGCAGATAAACCAGCTGTCCCACCACGCACTGCAGCCAGAGGAGAGATTGGCACCAGGGAGCACCAGCTCTAGGTGGGGGTGATGGAATATGGCAGTTCTGCTGCTGAAATACAAAGGCACCTGGATCTGGCTGCCTCTGGGCAAAGGGGTCTAGTGGAAGGTGTCCCTGCCCATGGCAGGGGGGGTGGAATGAGATCATCTTTAGGGCCCCTTCCCACCCAAACCATTCTTTGGTTTCCTCAAACCATTTTCTTTGGTGACTAGTTGCCCTCTCAGGGCTACCATATCTTTGTCCTGCATGGCTGTGCTCTTGACCTCTGGATAAATGACCTTTAAAGGTCCCTTCCTGCACAAACCACACTTTAGCTGCGCTCAGCCAGAGCCCTCATGTCTCCTCAGAGCCCTCCACTTCTCTTTTCTAAACAAACATTAAGAAAATAAGGCGGAAGGGAGGTGGTGGTTCAGGAACATAAAGTCCCACAAAGAAAATTATCTTCCTTTCACTTGAGTTTTTTGAAAGCTGCTGGGTTGCAAAGGCGGTTCTGTTGATTGCAGTTTTAGTCCCTGATTATGCAGTAATGGAAGCATCAAAAATCATCAAGCTTCCTTCCTCAATTTGAGTTTGCCCTTCATCCCGTGGTTTCAGACTAAGGAGAAAATGGTCATTTGGAAGAGGAAGGAAGGAAAGAAAAAAACAAAAAAACCCAAGCACAATATTGTTTATCTCCCTTAAAGTTACAGCTCTTCATTTGCCATTCCCATTTTACAGCTTGGACATTTGACAGATCAATTAGTGACTGCCTCATATACGAGCAATAAAACCTTCCACTGGCAAACTTCTCCAGGCTGAAAAGTACTTTTCTATCCATCTTACAGAAGGAGGAAAGGCCAGGTGGTTCCTCAAACCAGGGATTCCCAAGTAAGAAGTTGACATAGGCTGTGAAGAGGGTTTCAGAGGGGCTGTCAGACCCTGCTCAGTGGGCTCTGGGCTGAGGGTTGCCATTGCTGAGCAAGAAATGGAATCAGAGAGGAGGAAAGCACCTGCAATGGGAGGGTTTGGTGACAGAGATGAACTTGCCCATCCTCTCCCTTCCACTGTGCTCATCCTCCAATGGCTGGGGCAGGGACTAAGGAGCAAAACCACTGCTTAAAGTTTATTCTGTCTGAGTCAAAACTACAGGCTATATTTTAAAGTTTTTAGCACGTGTGCACATCTATGTACCCACAAGGATTTCCAGGCATTTGTGTAGATAAGGACGAACCAAAATTCACAAAATGAGGCCAAAATAACTGCAAGCTCCAATTTTAGGACATTGCAGCTGAACAAAGCCTTGGATTTTGGGGTACTGGAGCTGCTGAGAGTGACTCTGCCTTTTTGGCACCTCAGTTCTGGGGAAAAGGTGAAGCTTTGGCCATCCTAGCCTTCCTGGGAGACTGCTCCTGCTCTCCTGGTGCTCTGGGCAGTCGGCACGGCTGCACCTCTCGCAGGGGCTGAGCACTTTTCTTTCTCTTTTATTTTTTTTTAAACTCCAATCTGTTTGCACTTCTCCCCCCTCCTCATCGACATCCCTTAGGCCTTCTGGGGAAAGAAAGAAACAGCCTCTCTGTTTTTAATCAACCTAATTAGTGTATCTTTAATACAATTAGAGGGAAATTTTACCGCTCCCCCCCTTCCCCGTGTATCAATTAAAGCCCCAGAGTTGCAGGGTAAATTTTTAATCCATTTAGGACCATCTCCCCCCCCTAGCCTCGCATCCCCCTCCTCCTCCCGCCTGGCAGAGTGTTGCTTCCTCCTCCGTTTTCTTTGGGAGTCTGTTCAAACAGCACATTGTAAGGAGTAAATAAATTACTCTCTGCCCCCTTGCCCTCTCCTCCACGGCAGCCGGCCCCGTTCCAGGCAGCTGCCCTGATTGTACAGGCAGGGGCAGGGGGAAGGGGCTCGCACAAAGCCAGGGCTGCACGCTCCGGGTCAGGGGGGGTCGTGCTGTTCATCCTCCTTTCTTCTATTCTTTGCCCCCTCTTCTGCATCTTGATGGATTTTGTTTTATTTTATTTTATTTTTTTCTGGTCTCGGGGTGTTTGAGGTGCTTGAGAGTTGGCGTCTATTTTCGTGGGCCTGAGAACATCCCAGTGGGTTTTTCTCCCCTCGGGGGTCTCAGTGGGGTGGTAGGTTGTGGTCCTGCTTTTGTGGTCATGGCTCCTGCCCCCAGGATGCTGCGTGGGGAGTTGTGGGGTCCCACTGTACCCGGCTGCCTCCCCTTCCCACTGCCATTCCCATGCGGAAAAACCTTGGGCTTGGCTAAACCTGGAGGGACCAGCCCTGCCCTCATGCCAGCACCTGCAGACCCCCTGGCTCAGCACCAGTGAGCCCCGTCCTGCCCTGCACCCAACACGAGCACCTTGGGGAGCACGGGGTATCAGCTGGTGGAGCAGCGCTGAAATAACAAGGACATTTTCTTGGGTTTGGAGATTTTTCTTGTAGTAAAGGCAGATGGCAGCTGGATCTGCAAAACTCAATTGGAAACGACAAAATGTGGCATCCTGCAGTTGGAATTTGGAGAATATCCCATTTCTGCTTCTCTGAAGCATCCCCTACCTGGCATCCTTCTGCAGGAGTTGAGGAGCCAGCCCAGAGACCTGCTTTATTAGTACACACAGACTCACTAGAGAGGTTGGATACCTGGAATGTGGCACCCCGAGGGCATTGAAGCTGAGAGGGAATCAGAAAGGAGAAGGCAGAAACTCACCTTCTCCCCTCTGTTCTTTCCTGTGTATGTAAGAGCTTGTTCACAGAGGTGCACGTGAAGTAGTGGGTGCTGTGGGGCTGGGTGCTGACCCTGCACAGTGCCTGGTGGTGGCCCAGCACAAGGTGATGTCCTGAGAACCCGACCACAGCCAGCAACCGATCTGTCCCCCAGAAAGTCCTGCCAGTGGCTCGTTATCATCATGCAAACACAATTAGCAGCTTTGCTGCTGCCTTTTTGAGGTAGACGGGTGAGGCTTCCCCTCACTGAATTTCTCCCCAGCTGGCCCACAACTACAAGGTCCTGCCTTTATGGATCACCGAGTCCCTGCGCTTTCTTAATGAACCTGCGTTTAATGCTTGACTTCTCTGTGTCATGTTTAATTACAGCAGCTGTAACTTCCTTGTTGGTTGGCTTGAAATAATATCTAAGTGCTTCTGAGCTTTAGAGCCTTGTTATTCTTCTATAATTAGAGTTTTAAGGCTGATGTGAGCCATCTCTATAAAATAGGCAGCTTAGTGCCAGGCTTCAGGTTTCCCAAAGATGGGAAAGAGAGGTTGTTAATGAAAGTCTGACAGGTTTAAGTGGAAGGAGAGGTGGGCCTGGGGTGCAAAAGGTGGCAGCCGTGCTCTGTGAATTGCTGACAGTAGAGCAATTAGATCTTGCTGAGCATTTCAAAACTCAAATGGCACCAGGGAATAGATACAAAACAGTTTCTCAGGGTGTACTGGACACAGGAGTGTGGTCTTTTGCTTAAGGTTGATTTTGCCTCCTGTCATCTTTCAATATACTACTTTTCCCCTAAGAAGGCCTGGGATTGGGAGGATTTGGGGTCCTTGCTGTCTCTTCATGTCCCTTCTGCTTCACTCCGTGGCTGGTGACCCTCTTGGGAGCAGGGATGAGCATCAGTCAGTGTGAATGGTCTTAGAGACCTGAGGTGACATTGGGCCTCCTGGGAGATGATCGGTGAGACAGCAGCCAACTTGTAAGACAAGTGGCCTTTTAGGACCTGCCAACTCGGAAGAGAAGGGGGCTTTGAGAGGGTAGAGATCACCCATTTATTCCACATCTGTGCTACCAGCAGAGGGATCGCAAGTGTTCCCTCCTCTCAATCTCTCCCTCTATGTTTGCTGCCTTTTAAAGGAAGGTTTTTGTTCTGGCAAAAGGGAAGGTATTGATGCCTTTTTTCTTAACTTTCTGTTTGGGTACCTGTGTTACTGAGGCAGCTGCGGTGGGAAGTCGAGCGTGTAGACCCACAGCTCAGCTGGAAGGGTTTGTGCTGGCCATGGTGGTGGATTGAGCCCCAGGGACCCCCCCAACTCTGTCCTTGCTCTGCCTGGGGCATCTGGGGAGACATGGAACAACAGGGACCTCTCAGCTCAGGGATAACTCCTGTCCTGGTGGATATGGTGGGTGCTCGAGAACTGCAGAGCCAGTGCAACCCCCAGAAGCAATAACTTTTTATGTTTTACTGAACCCACACCCTTTTTAAATTCCCTGTGACTGGAGAGGCTCATTGCCTCAGATTAGGCAGAAAAAGCCCCAGGCTGTGATGGATATTGAGCCAGCACTGGGGCACAGCCTCAGTTGTGGGCATGTGTGAGACTCGAGCCCCGGATCCCCACAGTATGGGACAGAAACCTGGGAGCAGACGGGGCTGGAGAGTCAGGGAAGTGCCGGACTCAGGGGCTGGGGCAGCTGGAGACAGAACACACCACGGGCCACAGCAACTCCTCAGCTTGGCTTAGGGAGGAGCTATCCCTTTGTCCCTTTGGAAAGCAGTTCCTTAGAAGAAAAGGGCAGCCTGCTGATGCATCCCTAAACTGGGATTAGTCAAAACAGGCAAGAACAAACTGCCCTCATACATCAATTTACACTGTAAACTCTTCCCTGAAGCATCTGCCATGGGCCGTGTTTGGAGGCGAGAGCCCAAATCCATCAGAGCTCAGGGTGAGACCACAGCACAGGACCTTGCACTCGCCGCCATGGAGAAGCTCATCTCCTCCCAAGATCCTCACTGTACTACTTGTGCTGAGTATTAAGAGGGCTTTTTCCAGCGAGAAGGGGATGGTGAGGAGTGACAGTCTCTGAATTGCAATTTGAAACGTTTACAGCCCAGTCAATCCTAATTCATTATTAGCTGTAATTGTTTCAAAGAAAGTGTCCACTGTTATGTAAAATGCAGTCCCAGATGCTGCTAATGGTCCAGGCTCTCTGATTGCTGTAATTTGCAAAGCTTTTGCCTTTTCCCTCCCCCCCCCCAACTCTGTAGTTATGATGTGCCTTTTATGAGCCAGCGAGGAAGAAAGAGAAAAGCACGCCATTAGAGCAAAATAATAATGTTGTACCTGAAAGGCCATTAGTGAGTCTCCTATAGAAGGATGCATCTGGTCTGTGCCCAGCCTGGCCCGATGCTCCCCCACACCCAGACACTGCTTGGGGACTCTGGAGCCTGGGGATGGGGACAGGCAGGGCTGGGGACATCTCTGCTTGCAGGGAAAAGGGCTACAAACCGGGGCATGCAGCCCAAAGCAATGCTGCCCTTACCCAGGCGTCTGGATATGTCAACACCAGCATGCTTCACAATTAATTTTCACAATTATTGATGGATGTGTGGATGGGAGATCAGCTGGGGTGGAGCAGATTTTGCCTGGCAAATTTAATGGGGGTATGTGTTTTCTGGTGAGGGGGAGTTTGTCTCTTTTTCGACATGAAGGAAACATCCATTTCCCTCTTCCATCCTCTGATGCTGCTCTGTACAAAGGCAGAACCACAGGGATGTCTCTCACCAGGATACGCAAGCTGTGTGCTGGTGGGGCATTTCAAAGCTCTTATGACCTGCTGTCTTTCGCCTCCACCTCTGCTTTCAGCTCAGGTGTTTGTTTTAGTCTGTCTGTGTCGATCCTGTCACCAGGAGCTTCTTAAGTCCATAATATCAACCTAATTTAAGGAAGGCTTTACTTGATGAGACAGATTTCGGCCCCTGCTGTGTGCAGAGGAAAGAAATGAAGGTTGATTTGGTGCTTCCATCACACCCTACTTAAGGCTGAGTTCCCACGGGATCAGGCATGATCCTTGGGCTGAGTTTTTCGGTGCAGTTTGCCTGGATGAACTGCATTAGATGTACAAATGGGATTAGACAGAGAGGCACTTTGAGTTCTTTTCGGTGTTATTTTTAGGGAAAAATTAATAGAATAGAATAGAATAGAATAGAATAGAATAGAATAGAATAGAATAGAACAGAATAGAATATTTCTGTTGGAATGAACCTACTATGTTCATCTAGTCCAACTGCCTGAATAACACCCAAACTCATTGTGAAAGAGGCTGGATGATGTGAAAACTGAGATTAAGTCTGGTGTCGCCCCATGTCCAGCAGATGCCGCGTCCGTAAATTATCTGGGAGTGAAATATCTATGAATTGTGCAGGGCTTTCCCTCATCCTGAGGCCAGGCTGGGGGGAGCAGCAAGATGGAGGAGCAAGGGGCAGGAGGAGTGAGCCGAGGTGGTGGGGAGGGCGGGTGGTGGGAATGGGGGGCTGCCCTTTCACCTCAGCTCCCCCACTCCTCCTCCAAAACTATCTGCCAGGCGACACCGCCTTGCCACTTCCCACCAGACAGCCCTGCCCTGGCCCCCTGCCCAGGACCCGCTCTCCCAAGACAGGCTTTGTCCAGGGAAGATTGAGAGGGCTGCTGGAGCGGGGCGGCCGCCTTACCCTTCACCTCCGAGGAGGGTGGTCCTGCGGGGTCATTGCCGGGGGCACACAGGGCACTGCTTGATGGCATTGTCTGTCAGGAGCCTCGAGATGGACTTTTAACATGGAGAAAAGCACATAGCAACCATTCCAACACCTTCCATTTGGCAGCATCCATCCCAGCCCCTCGTCCTGGTGCTGGAGATTTCCTGGTGCTGGGAATAGAGGGGATAACTTATTCATAGGAAGGGCTTAACATGGGTTAAAGCAGGGGCTGTGGGTCCAGCTCTGGCAATTAGCAACATGCATGGGCTTGGAAGTGTCAATTAGGCTTTTGAGTCATTGTTTACTCATTAACACAAGGTCTCTAATTACCCTGACCTGATGCTATGGGGGTGCTGAAGTTGGCTAATCAAACATGTAGAGCCTTCAAAAGGAAATTAGGACTCGGTATTGAGCGAAAATGCCCTTTTCATGGCTAAGCCCATGTTGTTTGGGGATTTATAACTTCACACTCTCCATCCCTGCGGAGGGATGAGGAGGAGGGAGCGGATGGCTGGGCTGTCCAGGTGTCTCGCACGCTGCCGGAGCAGCCGGCAGGGCTGGGATTGTTTTATTGCCTCCCATGTCTGCGGCCACGAGGGGCCGGCAGCCCTGGCTCCTGTGGGATGTGCTAATGCAGGTCGTGGCATGGTTGGACTCGCCAGCCCCGGCAGGAGTGGGGATGGATGCGGTGACATCAGACAGACACCTCGCCAGCTCCAGGCAGGGATGGGGTTGATGTGGCTGGGGAGCTTGGCTTTGCAGCCCACCAAAAAGGATGATTTGGGTGGGGGAGGTAAAACACTCCGAACTCCCCAAAATCAGAGCTAGAAAATGGATATCCTGATCATGAGCACAATGGTCACATCGGAATCGAAGCCGCCTTTCTTATTCGATTTTTCCCCCCCCCCTTCCATCGCAATTAATTCTTTTCATTTTTTCATCACGGAAATAGTTTGTGCCTTTAACAAATGGGAGGAACACTTGCAAATGCCTTTTTGTCTGAAAGCAAAGCTGCTTGGTGTTACTGAACTTCAAGGGATCATTCCCTGTTTCCGCTCCTCTCCCTTTCTCTGCTGAGGCAGAACGTAGTGTAACTTAAAAGTCAGTGATTCAGACTGCAATTATAACCTAAAAGCACAAATAAAAGATAAGCTGGCATCCTACTGTTCCCCATTTGCATCTGCGTCGCATGGGATGAAGGGAAAAATAAAATCTGCTTTTATAAAGTGTTGAGCCAGAGAATCTCGTCCAGCAGAAAGGAGAAAATAAACAGATCCCCTGAGGCACCGGCTGTTTGAGTTGCAAATGACAACTCGGGTGGAAGATGCACCAGAGAGGCAGGAGGAGTTTGCACACAGTTGGCCACCCTGGCCACATATAGAGCCAAAGCATCCGCCTGATGTTGGTAAAAAGCCGCCTTGTGCTGGTTTTTTCACGTCCTGTGCCCACCACACGCTTTATTTGGGTGTTTCCCATTGCTTCCTTAGTACTTGCAGAGATTCCCAATAGTGAGGAGGGCAGGCGGTGGCGGTCCAGGTACGGGAGGCCGTGGGGATGCTGTGGTTTGCCCGTTCCACTGGACAGCCACACCACAAGGCCCCGCAGGGCCAGGAGCTCAAATGTCAGCCTCTGTTTCAGGGAGCAGTGGCTCGTTTTAGCATCAGCAGAGATTTCTAGTGCTCCTGTCTTGGTCGACTGAAAAATCACTTCCCAGGGTGTTTCAGGTTTCTCTGCTTGCAGAGACGGCTGGGAACTCACTGGGGCCCTGTAAACACTTCTTGCTGAAAATAAACAGGTTTTTGAGACAATAGACATACTTTTTTTTTTTTTTTCTTCCCCCCCAGAATGTGATGGATGTCTAACAGAAAAACACAAAAATCCACAGAGAAGGCAGAAGGAGGAGGGATTTGGCTGAGACACTGAGAAAATCCAAAGGTATCGTATTTGGGAGCAGGGTGGGGGGGTGTTCTTCTTGTCTCTGGGGCTGGAGAGAACTGAAGCTCTGCCACCAGGTCTCAGCTGCAAGAATTTGTCTTCGAGCCTGGGAGCAGATTGTTTCCCAGCCAGGCGCTGGGCTGGACATGAGGAGACACATCAATACAAAAAAACTGCTCTAGTTTGGTCTTCCAGGTTTGGCTTTGTCTTTCTTTACCTTCTGCTTCCCCAAAGACCTACCCTGATGCTTTACTTTACCCTGCCTCTATCCACGACCCTTCAACACTTTATAGTCAAGGCAGAGCGTGGCTGTGGGATGGGCACCACTGGGGTGTCTTCTCCTAAATTTGTGTCACGCTTTGGTTGGTGATTCCGTGTCCCAGGCCCCGCCGTGTGTCTGGCCGGAGGGGCTCGGGCCAGCCTGGCCGGCCCCGGGAATCGGAGCAGCTGTGCCGGAGATGCTCTGAACAAAGTGGCTCTCCCGGGCCGGCAGCCTGCGATTTGCATACAGATGCGTAGGAAATCCTGTCAGTCCCGGCAGCGAGGGGGAAGGGGACCATGGCTGTGGGAAAAGAGGTGAGGCTGCCCAGTGTGTGCCCCCCAAATCTCCATCTTCTTCTGGCAGACTGGGGGGGCCCTTCAAGGCAGCCCCATCAATGCAGCCCCATCCTATCCAATCTGTCTGTCTATACTTTCCCCCTTTCTTGCCACTTCTCTTGTTCCTCCTCTTCCTTTCTTCATCGTCCTGTTCTCCCGCTTTTCCCCTCCTCTAGGCTTTTGTGGAAAATTAAGGGGAATACTTTAAAAAGGTCCTGCTCACCAGCTGTCCAACAGCTCGAGGTGCCCTGTGCTGGCTCAACCAGAGCAAGCTCCCACCTGACTGTGCAGCCCCACCACCCTCACTCCTCGAGTCCCATCCCTTGCCAAAGGTGGGCATTCACCACCAGCAGTGGATTCTGCAGGTTAAAGGGGGTTGTGCAAACCCTCCATCAACAAGTGGGGATCAGCTAAAGCCTGTGATCCCCTCACCTCCACTCAGCAGAGGGACTCCAACTGGAGACTGCTGCGGTCCATCAACAGTCTCTTTGCTTTATTTTAAAGAACAGTTATCCATCAAATCTGTTTGAATAGCAAATAAATGCAGGGAAACTGCGAGCGGCCATGGAGGGTCCTTGGGCAGAAGGGGAGGATGAATTTGACAAAGCCACTGTTTGTACAGCTGAATCTCTGAGTGTTTTGCAGCATCCAGAAGGCTGAGGCTGAATATGAATGAAACCCTGACTTCATCCCCCACTTTCTGTGTCCTCTTCCCCAGCTGCCAGTGTGTCCATGTTGCCTTTGCTGCTGGACTCCAAATCCCATTTGACAAGACACTGGTAATGGAGAGACTGGTGATGAAGGGACGCATGGCAATGTGGAACAGCACACGTTGACTTTCCAAGTTTTCCAAAGAGCTTGGAGAAGTGAAACACTGGAGACACAAGCATCACATCTCAGTGAGGAGCTCAGAAAACCCCTCTCCTACCACCGTGCAATTAAAGAGAACAAAACCCCAACACCGTGGAGGTGCTGGAAATGAGACCTCTTCCTCACTGTCCTTGTAACTCCCATTTTCAGATATCATCCACGGCATCCCAAACGAATGACCTCGGCAAACGGCAAATTGAGTCTGTTTATCACGTGGCTCCTTAAGCGGTGCTTGCCTGGTGAATGGCCTTGGCATACATTAAGTGAATAAACCACCCCATTGTTAGGCTCCTTCAGCCGCTCTGCTCAGTTGACCCATTCAATAACTGTTTGTTTGCGCAGATTTCCCTGTACAAGTGCAACAAGCTGAACCCTGGATCTGAGCAGATGTGTTTGGAGTAGGCTCTCTCTCTCTCTCTCTCTCTCTCTCTCTCTCTCTACTTCCTTCCCATCAAGGTGTATTGTTGCATCTTCTGAGAGCTCAAGCTCTCACAGCGTGACTCATTTAGACAAAATTTCTGCGCTGTTTTCAGGCACCCTCAAGGATTTCCAGGCATAATTTACCTCTACTGTGGCCATATTTTGAGGTTCAAACTAACTCAAAACTTCTTCCAAAGAGTTTTCTTTGTCTTTTATCACAGCATATCTGCACACAAGAAAACAGGGAATGCAGTGGGGCATGGGAAAGGTGTGCAACTATTGTTCAAGGCTAGAATTTGATCAGATGTGTCAGCATCTCCTCTCCAAGGCTTCTTGGCTTTGGAGTGGGTGCCCTGAGGTCCTCTGGAACTGTGTCCTCGCAGGCATCCTTTGCCTTGACCTCACAGCACTGCTCATCCCAGTCCTTCCGGGCAACCAGGAACTCTGCCTGGACTTAAAGGTAGGAAAGGCCCAGCCTGTACTTCTGGGGTGCTGGGAGGTGAAACTGCCCCTGTGGGTAGAACTTCTTATTGATAAAAAGAGAAATTACGTTAAACCCTTTGGTTAAATCTTTGTGCTAAGGCCAACCCTCGCAAGTGCCTTTGTTTCAGGAACTCCCATTTGTCAGACATGGGAATTGGAGGACTTTTGCAAAGATATAACTTTTTGGTCTGAAAACCATAGTTTGATCCCTAAATTGTCTGATATACAGAACCCACTTCTTGTAGTTCATGTCTTCTACTCAGAAGCAGCAAACTACACTGTGAGTTCAGGCTGATTCGGCGCAATCCTGCCTTGATGCAGAGACCCAACAACTGAAAGATTCACGGAAAAACAATTTTCAGCAGGAAAAGTGAAGGGTTGTCTCCTTGTGTTTTAAAAACCTGGATGACTGGGAATGGAGTAATAGTACATCCTTTAAACCAAAGAACTGGTGGCAAACTCTGCTGCCTTAAATCAAAGTCAGCTCAAGTTTAGCTAAAAATACAGCAGGCACGTTCTGTGGGAATGGGGGTGACAAGACCCAGTAAGCGATTAAAAGTTCTGGAGATTTTAAATCCTTTTTTTCCATTGATGCATCACATGAATCACAAATACCCTCAAACGAGCCATTTGTGTTTTTCCCTCCAGACGGAGCTGACAGGGGGATAAACCAAACGCATGCAAATATTATCTCAGGGCAGGCTGAGATTGGAGGAGGTGAAAGAGAAAAGTTAAACATAGAAGCATATTTATTTCTGCATAATTTTGTCGGCTTTCTTCTGGCAGCGAGAGACTAAACTTCGGAGGAGCCTGACCTCCGGATTATCCGAGGGAAGACATGTGCTCGCTGTTTCGGAGTCACCATCTGCGAGGGAGATTTCGGGGAGCGAAGACACGTGGCAGGGAGAGGGCTGCACCTGCCCCGCCGGGACAGGCACCGCCGGCACCCTCCATTCCTGCGCATCCTCCGAGCCCTGCCCGCGCATCCATCACCGCAACGAGTTTCTGCCTGACAGGAGGGTTCTCCGGCTTTTCTATTTCTTTCCCCCAAGCCCTCCAGCCCAGCTCCGGGGGACTTTTCCCCCCTCCCGCAATCAGCCCCGGCGGGTCCATTTGCTTTTGTCTCCCATTAATTGCTTGCTACTTTTCTCTGCCCGCTCCTCCCCCTTTTAAAGATAAATTTTAAAGCCCGAGCGGGGTGGAGAATGGCTGAGCCCGCTGTTATTTTTGACATTCGCCCCGGTGACAGCTGGACCTTGCAAGGCTGGGGCCGTTCGCGCACAAAGCCTATTAGCTGTGCCCACTCACTTAATGAGCCCTGAAGTCTGGAAGGAAAATTTCCTCCCCGAAGTGTGGCAGAGCCCTTTGTCATTGTAAACAGGCGCTGTTTGCCGAGCCCTGCCTTGCCTTTCTCCTTCCTTGCCACCGTGGCTTTTCTATTTACTCAGGAAACAAAAGCGAAGCCGTGTCGGCGTGCGGGGGAGAGAACGCGCCCAGCGACCGGGCTCTGCCACCCACCCACCCAGCCACGGCGGCCGGGGCTCCCCGTGGCACCCACACGGAGGGGACACCCAGGCACGGGCTGCGGGATGGCCAGGGAGATGAGCCTTAGGCACTGCTCGCTGTACAGCTTTTCTTGCTGAAAGCTGTTTTTCCATGAGTATTTCAGCTGTTGGGTCTCTGCATCCAGGCGGGGATTGTGCCTGACCGGCCTGAACTCACGATGTGCTTTGCCACTTCTGAGTAGAAGACATGAACTACAAGAAGTGGGTTCCGTGTGTCAGACACTGTGCAGGTCAGAGCAGCGGTGGAAAGAAGAGCAGGATGCTCCCTCCAGAATCCTTCACCCTCAGCGTAGTGATTTGGGTCTCCAGAATTAGCCACAAAGTTGGTTTCGAGGGGTATTTCCTTCTGTGAATTCCTGTAGTTGTCTCCTGAATTCGCATCATTCTATTCTTGTGCAAGGAGCTTCCTCCCCAACCCTACGAATAATTCACAAAGGAATCTTTTCTTCTCCCTCTTTTGAACTTGCAACTTGATGGGATTTCCTACTTTTAAGCCCCAACGAGTCCCATTTTATGCCCATTTCCAGGGAGAGTTACCAAACAGTTACCCAACAGAATAAAACCATTTTAGAAATGAAAGCACCTTTGGTGTAACCGGTAACACATGTTTATTGACACTATTGGCAATGGGGAAGCAAAGAGCCGGGAAAGAGGGAATAAAAACCCCAGTGCTTTCCCTGAGCAAGGCCACCTCACAGGTGGTCCTTCCTTGGGCTGAAAGTGACCAGTCACTTGACACAGACCTTGTCACCAAGGGCAAGCAAAGTTCCTAGGGTGAAAGATTTGGAGTATAGGTCTTGATGTGATTAAGAAGATGAAATCTGTGGATCTCATGATTTCCAACATAACTTACAATGTCAGATAGGTGTAAAAAAGAGCTGGAATGTCTGGTCTTCATCCAGGCTGGGAAAGAACTGGGAGGTGGGAGCTGTCCCTGCTTTGTAATGTGGCTGAGGGAGTTTAAAGAGCATTTAAATTTCTGGCTGTGAGTGCGTGCGAGGGCAGGCTGAGGCTGCTGCAAACATCACAGCCTGCATGGCAACGATTTGCTTTTGAGATTCAAGTGCGCTTGAGAGCTGGACCTCAGAGGATGTCCTCATGCCATTGCTTTCCTGGGCTGTCCCTGGTGAGAACTTCCAAGAGGCTTCAGAAAAGCAGCTCCCAGCCCGTGACATCTCTGTATTCGCTGGCACCCCTTCCCCCGCTTCTTTCGTGTTCCATCTTCTGCAGGGATTTGCTTGCTGGTTTTTAAATATTTGCATATTTCAGTGCTTTCTTTCTGTTGGTAACCAAGGCTGTTTGGTAAAAGCTGAGACATTCTCTGAATGTAAGTCAGGCAAAAAATTACCTTTTTTGTGTGCTTTGCAATTATCACAGCGAAATGATTCCTTTCTTCCTGCTGCAGTCAGTAATTTATTTTTCAACAGAAAAAACCTAAAACGTTACTCCAAGAATGTCGGGTTAATGCTCTTCTTGTTTTCCCTGTGAAGTTAAGCTAGCTTCGTGACTGAAGTGTTTGTCTTCAATTTATAAAATTGCTTGTGGGTATGCCCCACTTCAGGAAGACACAAGAGGCATTCACAAGCAAAAATTCTCAGGTTCTGAATTGGTTGTTTAGTAATAAAGGAAGGGAAAAGACCAATCTTCATCCTGTGTTTTAAACTTGCCTTTGCCAGCGTTTCTAAAGTGGCTTTTCCCTGTTTACTGAAAAAATCCTAAGGTGTAAAACTGACTGTATCAGGAAATTCACAGGGATCTTTAATCACCTCTCTCAGCATCTTCTGCTTGTTCCTGCTGTTCCCCTGCTGACACCAGCCCATGAGTACGAGGACTCCTGAGCCCGCCTTGTGCCAGCCAGCCTGTCCTGAGCAATTCTTTGTCAAGGGATGATAGAGGGAGAAGTGGAATAAATAATGTTGATGAGAAGCCTTTCCTTTCCCACCAGCTATAATTGCCCTTTTGGTCCATTTGAAGTTCAACCTGTTCTGGGGAGCAGGAAAAGAGATTTTCTGCTCTCACTTTCCTTTGTGTCAATAGCTGGGAGTGCAACATCTGCTTATTGACCACCCAAATTCCTGCTAGCTTGGGCCAGGACCACCTCTTTGCAGTAGCCTAGTCCATTTGATGGGTGGTGAGGTCCTGAGAGACAATGATGATTTGGCAATCCAAGTGTCCCGGTTTAAAGAGCGTCCAGATTAGGGAAATGTGTCTATGTGCTGATTACAGGGTAGGAATATGAAGGCCAGAGCTGGAAGAGCAATGCTAAAGTGTAGCTTTTCCAACTGCTTGAATAAGCTTTCCAGGTGCTTTGCCTGACAGCTCCTGCTTGTCCAGCACACATAAAAGCCTCTCGGTCACATTTCTCCATAATTCTTGGAATTGTCCCCTAATGGCAATGGAGAATTTTCTGCTGCACACAGTCACTTTATTATAGAATCATAGAATGGTTTGCATTGTGTTGAAAGAGACTTTAAAAATCATCAAGTTTCAGTCACCTTGCGTAGGGTGGCTCTGGAGAGCAAGGAGCTTACTGTGGTCCCCATTTATTCTTATGGTTCTATATTATTTGGGGGCTGTATTTTGACATGAAGAATCTGCAGAAGCCCCTCTTCTCTCTGGTGTCTGTTTATCCCTGTGCAAGGGGATTAAGACATGGCAAGGGAGCTGCAGAGGTCAGGAAGGAGGTTGTGCTACAAACCAAAGTGAGGGCCAGGAAGCTTTCTCTGTCACTGTGGCCTCTTCATCTCAATGTCCTTCTAATATCTGCTAATCAGCTTTTCATTTGTAGGCTCCGTTTTAATTCACCAGTGTTCATACCTTCGACATTAAATTGGCAAGCTTGAATCTGTGTAAAAGCTGTAAGTCAGGACTGGGCAAATGGCTCCAGGAGTGCTTGTGAGCTTGGCAAGTGTCGAGGGGATTTGCATTTTGAAGACAGAGTTAATCCCTTTTCTATGGTCCGCACTCATAGGCAGCTGCCCCAGAAGCATTTTGCCTGTCCTCTCCTCCACCCCCTCTATTGGTGGGGATTTCAGAACAAAGAGAGATGTGGGTCAGGGCTGGGAACACTGACCTGGCGTGCAGGAGACCTGGAGCCAGTCTCTGCTCTCACACAGCCGGCCAAGGTGACCCTGGATAAGTCCTGCAGACTACATCTACTGGGCGCCGGAGCTGGCTTACGCATGCGGACACCCAATCCCTCCATGAAGCTGGCCACCAGCCCAGCTCCAGCTCTGGTGGCCAGCCCAGGCCAGGAGACCTGCTGGGGGACGCTGCTGGAAGCAAGTAAATATATAAACACCTTACCAGTGCTTCCAACCAGCCTTTTAAAACTCGAATCGCTTCTGATTGGTACTGCTAGGGTGGTATTTTGAGAGCTCTGTGGAAAGCTGGGCATGTTATTTCTCCTCTGATCTGCAGAGCCTTCTAAATAGCTGATACTGAGCAAGGATTGTATTTCATATCGTCTCGGCTTAAAGATGCACATGCTGCAGAAGTTGCTCCAAGGCCAGCAGCTGATGGGGGAAATGTCGAGAGTCCCTGGATGAGACACGATTTTTTTTTTTCAGTAAACAGGGAAAAGCCACTTTAGAACCACTAGCAAAGTGTTCAGAAACACTGGCAGATCCTCAGCACTCACTGAAATGAATAGGAGTGCTAAAACTAAATATTCAGCTGGCTTTGCCAAGTGAACAAAATTCTCGTGAATATCCCTTTTGCTACTATTTCATTAAGAGAATTAACCTCGAGATCTGTTCTGAAAGTGGGAGGGCTGAATGCCAAGAAATTTGGCTGGATTTGACTTTTGTACTTTGTTTACAGAGGCCAGAATGATCTTCCCACAGTATGGGTGATTATTTGCACCAGCCCTGTGCAACGATGCTTTTATGCAGCTGTGATGAGGGATTTGGAAGTTGAGGAGGATTTTTTAGACCATTTGCAGCCCCTTCTGTGTGACTCTGGCGTTACCTCCGAAGATGCTCTAAGACTCAAAGAGGCCAAGTTCCCTGCTCACCTTTTGTGGAAGAAGGGAGACCTACAATCTCAATTTCTGTTCCATGAATTCTTCCCTTTCCAACGAATCAACATCATCCAATGATGGGAAGGAAAATGTTTGCCTTAGAAAATCTCCCACCAACTCCACAGCTACAGACCACACCAAACCCATCAAGGTCACGGAGCTATTGGCAAGTGCTTGATATCTGACCCCTCCTCTTTGAATGGGAAGACTTGCACCAAAGTAAGCAGTCCCCACTTCCTTTGTCCTGGGGGAAAAAGCCCAGTGCTGACATTCTTTGATGTGATTATTTCATATCCCAAGGTTGGCTGGGCAGGTGGATGCTGCCAGAGCAGGGAATCCACTCGGCGCAGCTCAGGCAGCTGGGTTTTATTGGCTCCTACAGGATTGCAGGGGAAGAAAGCAGAGTTGGGTTGCATTTGAAATAAAGCTCATGCGAAAATTTGCATAATAACATGTAAAAAAATGTGATATGAAACTAAGTATAGTGCAGTGCTATTTTACCAACCTTTGGTTAATCAAAGTTAACAGCATTATAATGTAACAGACGTTGTCTCACTGCGCATTCTTTCAAGCCATCATAGTGTTTCTAAAAGGCAGCTCTACAGAAAAAGTGCAGTGGAAAACAAAATCCTAGCAACAGTACACTTCAAATCACCGGTAAGCTTGCTTTTATATGGATTAAAAAAAAAAATTAATTCTTTATTTTAGGCCTCACCATGTGATTTGAAGAAAACCTGTGTGGAAGGGATAGAGCAGAAAACACCTGTTTCCAACGCTCTGGAAATAGCCAGATATGTCTGTATTATCTGGAACAGACATATAAATATTTACTTGAATCAAACCCACAATTTTGTGTATAAAGAATGTTTTCAGGTAAAGCCTTTCAGCTTGCTCTATTTAGTCTGCAATGTTTTGATTCTCTCAGAGGACTGTTGTCGCTGTGAGCATTAGCCAAGGCTGGTCCTGCAGGAAAGTCAGGGAAAAAGCACCAATGCTTTCTTTAGGTTTTTTTGTTGTTTTGGTTTTTTGTGTGTGTGTGGGTTTTTTGTTTGTTTATTTCTCCTTTATTTTTAAAGAAACTTGTCTTCTAAACCTCGTGTGTTTCCATTTCCTTCTGCTGCAATTTCCATCATGAACTGTGATCTCTGTCCTACCAAGTCCTTGCTGACATGCTAAGGTGTATTGTACATATTCCTGCATACTCTTGATTTAAAAAAGCAGATGGTTTTATTGTAAATCAGCCACTGGGCAGTAACCCTGTGTGAGCCTCCCTGGCCTGGGGAATCTCAAACTCTTGTTGATATCCATATGGGAGTAACGGCGGCATTGGAGGCTCCGAGGCGTTGGGTCCCACACAGACCCCGGTGGGAAACAGGCGGATCCCGGCGTTCCGAGAGAAACTCTCCCCTTTTTGAGTCGATAGTGGATCGACTGCCCACACTCGGGGTTTGATGCCACCAGCACTGCCAGCGGTTGGCACCTTCCTGGAAAACACCCCGCTCTCCCCGTTCAAAGGCCCTGTGGGTTGAACTCCTCCACGGCTGCTGTTAATTGGTTAATGAGACCCTCGTCTGGCTGACTTAGAGTGCCTGGCTTTCTAAGATAAAACTATCCAGCGACATTAGGAGGTTGGGCCTCTTTATGACTGAACGCCATTCATCCTGAGTACACAAGAGCTCGCAAATTTAATAAGCAGAATCCATTTCAGCCCCGTGGCCTACCATGGCAACAGGAGAGAGGGGCTCCAGCCTCCGCTGCTCAGGCATCATTATCTCCAGGGCCATCTGCTCCGGAGAAGCACAATCCCAAACTCATTTAAATAGAGCCAGCCTGAAATATGTGACGATTTTTCCCAGTCTCCCCCTCCCTTCCCGATGGCTTCTCCCCCCTCCCATCCCCACAAGCGCCTACACCTCTGCACACAAGCAGGAGGAGATGGAATATTCAAAGGGTGAGGAGAGGGTACGGGAGATAAGATTATAGCGATAATGAACTGAGGGAAGGTGAACGGGGGAGGGAGGAACTTTCCGTCTTTGGCTGCCGTTCCCCGACAAAGAGAGAGGTTGCAATAAATTATAAATGCATTTTTTTTCAAATTGTCTTCTTGGAAGAAAAATTTCCTGAACAATGATTCATCAGCCTCCCCAGAACTCTGCCTCTCTGGAACAATTAGGCAGTGAAGAAAACTAACCAAGTTAATTCATTTCTTTCCGTGTTTTCTGACTCACGGTTCACTGTCCTCGTCATAAGTGGATAAAATAAATTACCTAAACATGTTCACCCCTTGTAACTCATGACATTTTAGAAATAAAATGGGAGGGGTTAGTGGGAAAAGGATTCAGCCCTTGCCCTGTGGCAACGATTTGCATCCATGCACATGCTGCCTTGTGTGTGGGGTCCCAAGCCAGACTTTGGGACAAGGACTTGTAACAGCTCTCTGAAATGAGTGGCCTCAAGTGCACCCCTGAATGGGACAGGAGAGGACAGGGGCTACAACAGAGGGAGACAAACAAGAGCATGCAAAGTTGTGCCATCTCTGCTTCTGGACAAAATCACTTTTAAGGGTTCTGTTTTATTTGGGACACAGGCGTGGAGGCTGCAGGAGCTGTGAGGAGCAGTGTGAGCCCAGGTGGGGGCAACGGGACATGCTGGCAGGTGGTTGCCCCGACAATGTCTAAAGTTGGAGGAGCACTTCAGGCTGTAGCAGGGAAGAGACGGCCAAGAGCAGACTCTGAGGAGCCCCAGGGAGACATCCCGGTTGGCACCCACGGTGGGAAGGGGTTTCTCAGCCCAGCCCGTCCACTGTGGCTCTGCATGGTGGGAGAGAGGTAGCAGCCAGAGGGGAAAGAAACTACTGCAGGAATTTCTGAAAGATGACATTTCTCATTTGTTTTCTGTCAGGGTCTTCTGACCTCTGCTCGCTGGGTCACAGGAGTAAATCTGTCATGGGCTGAAAGATGAGTTTCCTCTGCTGAGGTGGAGGCAGCGCCTGTCCACTGGCATCCCTGTCCCTTCCAAGAGTCTGTCAGGTGTCTACAAGTGCTTGTCTTGTTCTCGTGTTCCCAGGTCTGCAGGATGCATACACCACACCAGAGCATATGTATGTGTGTGCTCGGAGGTGTTCAGGTGGCAGATGGGATAGAATGGGATGGGTTGGGAATGGGACAGGATGGGATGAAAGCCATAGACCCCGTAACTTTCAGGGAAGGCATGCAGTGAGATATATGACTTTTCCAGCTCCAATCCATGCATATGCAGTGCCAGGATCTCTTTCACCTGGAGCTCCTACCTGACAGCTCTCCCTGACACCTGACAGCTCTACTCCATGGCATGTGGAGTTCGTGTGGATTACACAGAGCGAAGCCGCAATACATCAACGAGACCAAGTGAAAGTGTAGAAATGCATCTGTTAGAGGAGGGGGGAAATGAAATCATATATATTCATTACATTTATTTAGCGACGTGAAGCCTCCCAGTGCCCATAACACCCCGTATCTGCCGTCATCGTTCAGCCCCAGCAGAGGCAGTGCCTCTGGGACACAGCGTGGCAGATGGCCAGGAAGCCAGTGCAGCATTGCCAAGCCAGGGACATGATGAATGCCTGCAAGGACAGGCGTCTCCGCCCCAGGCCTGGGGAGAGGGGAAGGAGGCAGAATGGAATTACATATCCTGGAAGCTGGAGGCTTTCCACCCTCAGCAGACTCCTGGGGTATTTCAGCGTCCCTTTCTGTGGGTTTTTGCAGCAGTGGTGCTTGTTCAGGTGAGGAAATCATGGTGCCCATCTCTGGGCAGTGCAACCACATATGTGCAAGACACCTAGAATGACCCAAGTGCCCAGTGTCCCCTGCTGGAGGATGAAACTGCTTTGGACACATCATTTACTTAGCACAGTTATAACCTTTAAGTGTTCACTAACTCAAGGTGTCAAGTCACTGATTAGGAGTGCAGACTCAGCAAACCCTGGGTGATAGATGGCTTGTGACATATTAACTTACATAGAAAGCCTCTATTGCTTGGAAATCTTTTTAGGTTGATAAATTGGAGGATCTACCACAAAATCCATAATAATGTGTTTTTCTCTGTAGCGCAGCTAGAAATGATAAGGTACCAAGTGTTGTAGAGATGAATAAGCTTCAAAGTATTTGCGGAGGTCTTTTAACTTATTAAATCTGCAGAAGAGTTGAAAAATTAATAGGAATGGTTTCGCTGCAAATTTCTTGGCCTTTTCTTTTCCTGGACTGGGTAATGCCTCATGAAGACCTGAACCTAACCAGACCTTTGAATTCTCAACCTGGACAAAGATTTGGCCAAGAAACAAACGAAAAATCCTTATGCAAACAGGATTTCAGTTTCTGTTTAGCTCTTATTTCGAAGAAATATTCTTTCCTTTAAAGGAATTTTGAACCCTTTTATCTCATTGTGTAAATCCTTGTCAGAAATGTCCCAGGAACTGATGTTCACAGTAAGATGCAGCATCTGCTCCAGATGAAAGGAAAGGTGGATGTCTTCACAGAGGGGTTGATGCTGCCAACTCCAGCTGATCCTCCATGAAAGCTCAGCCTGGAGTCACCAGCCAGCCTAGACCTTTGCCTTAAGCACATGCATTCAATTATCTAACAAGGAAAACAGGCTCCTGTAACTAATAAAACACCTGATTTAGCCCCTTAATCCCACTCTAACATCTTTAAAACAGTGCCAACACGGCTGAGGCCTCTGGGAGAGGAAAGCTGAATACTGCTCTCTGCCTCGTGGCTTGCTTTCAAACCTACATTTCATTCCATCTCTGTTGTTCAGATTTAATGTCGCAGGGAGAACCGCTGAGAGCTTTTCTAGGAATGCATGGCAAACTCCCAGCTCCAGCAGGAACCAGCCCACCACCGTGCAGATCTGCTGTAACGTGGGTCATTCATCCCACATGGCAAAGGCTGGGCTGTTTCTTTGGGGTTTTTTTGTTTGGTTGGTTGGTTGGGTTTTTGTGGGTTTTTTTTGGAATGCTCAGCTTTTAGCAACATGAGAAAACCAACTCATGGATGAAAGCTCTCAGTGCAGATCTTTCTGCCTTATTTTTCAGGTTTTAAGAGATAAAGCCCAGCAGGTGGGAAGGAAGAGATGGAACAGGACAGTTCTTCACTCTTCCATGAGTAAATTCTTGGTCGTAGCTTCTCCAGCTCCTGGTGTGGGGGCCTGATGTAACAAGACAGGAGAGCCCAAAACTTTCCCTATGTAATTGTGTGATTCACTGGGCTGCCACTGGCAATGGATTTAGCTCTCCGAGGCTCAGCTGGAGGTGGGGTGGCTTTTGAGGGGCTTAGGCTCTGATCCAGCATATCACCCCTCATTGACTGATCCCTTTTACTGCAGACTATGACAAGAGGTATGAAATGATCATTAAAGATGCCCCTCAGAAAGGCTCTAAACCATTTACGCTGTGCTGGAAGAAGGGAGGCAAAGAGCTTCTGCCTTTTCACCCCGTCCTCTAATTCTGCAGCTGATGGAGCTGGTTGGGGTTAACGGGGTGGCACGGTGGGAAAACTGTGCTGTGATCCAGGTCTGGGCAAGCCTGGGAGATCAGCAGGTACCAGTGTTCTGGCTTTGGTCTGGCACAACTCAGCTCTCAGTTTTGATCACATTAGCAAGAGTTACAAAAAAATATAAAAAAAAAGACATAAAGTTTGACATTTTCTCATTAATAAAATAACATTTGGATTGCTTGTAATGAAGAAACACTAGGTTAAAAGTCCAGGAAAATTTGGGGTAGGCTATGGCTATAAATGTACCGAGCATCCTTCCTGGTATCTATTTCACACGCAGCCTCGTTATCCTGCATGTTTTCTATTTTTGTTTTCTTTAATGGGTTTCAGCCGTGATATTTTTAAGAGCGCTGTTCTGTGCGTAGCAGCTGCCACTGCCACGCTCTCAGCCCGGTTGCCATGGCTGATACACAGGGCTTGTGCCAGAATTTTGTTGGTCAACAAGTCACTGTCAGCGCTGTTGGGCAGCGTGTTTCCATAGCTATCCATGGAGAGGGGCATCCTCAGATGATGTGGCGCTGAATCTCCTTCTTAAAGGACTCAGCCTAAAGGCACTGGTAGGTTTGTAGTCTTTAATGTGACTATTTAGCACTCTAACAGCTGAACTCTTTCCAAATTAGCTGGAAAAGCAAGTGAAACAATTTTTAACACAATGCTGGTAGAGCGGCTCGTTTGTGCTAATCAAAAGGGAGTGATCAGCTTGAAAATGTCCCCTCTTAATTTAATTCGTGGACTTCAAAAATAAGTTTCTTCAGATGCAGGTGCCTTGAGAACATCAGTTTTTAACTCATTTGAAGTAGTGAATTCCTCTCACTGGACTTAATTAGGGACAGGTATTAACACAAATGAAGCAAGAAGGTCTTAGAAGAAAAGTGATTTTATTAGGAAAGAAATGTAGGGCACTTTAATGAATGCCAGAACAGCTGTCCTTAAATTGTTTCTCCCTTCTGAGCAGATTATCCCAGCAAAGGCTGAGAGGCCATGGAAAACAAGGAGCAAGCTCTGTTCAGGGGTTCTGGTCCCTGTCTGCAACCCATCACAAGACACCGTGGAGCGTTTGTCTGGCCCTCCCTTGGATCGCAGCATTTTTCTGTTTTCTTACAATATAGACTCATCCCAGTTTGTTTCTAAGTGAATTGCTTTTTTCTTTTATGTTGCATATTCCCTAAGCAGTAGTATTAGTGGTGGCAGCATGTCATTTTGACGGTGTTATGACAGTATGACGCCAAACTGGTATTAACATAACATTTCTTCTTAAATCTTGTCTGGAAACATATTGTTCTCCCTTGCCAGCGCTTCCCTGTTTCTCTCACCCTAGACTGTGGTTTTGGGGTGTCTTTTTTGGGTTGAACTCAGTTTTTGCAAACTGGCTGAGACACAATGTGTATGGAGGCATTTTACTGATCCTTCAGGTGATGGGACCAAGGGAGAGAAGCACAAAGTTGTTTGCCCAAGGCTGTTCAGGAACCTTTCCTGTGGGAATGCCCAAGCCTGTGTTTCCCTGGCTGACAACCGCCTTTCTCTTATGCTTCACCTTGCTCAGATTTATTGAATTTAGATTTATGAAGTTTAGGTTTCAAGATCCCCATTCGCTACCACTGAATTATTTTTATTTCTTCTACATTTCCTTCTGCAATCTCAATTAAAAGGTAGACTCTGATGTCCCCTAAATGATGCTTAATTTAAGTCAGACTTAAATTCAGAGAAGTGCACCGGGAGGTGCCAGTGAGCCCCAAGACTGGAGGCTCAGCCTCCCTGTGTACCTGAACCAGCAAAATCTGGGGGCATCTTCCCCCAACCCCTTCACCTCCTCAGAGGGGTGAGTATGCTCTGGTCCAGGCTGGCTTAGAGTATTTCTGGATCCAGGATTTTCCAGGCTCTCAACCCATTAGTGACGAAGGGAGGATGGGAGGGCGTCCTGTGAAGTGGGAAAGCTTTCTGACAGTCCACTAATGGGGGTGAAACACTTATTTCCCTCTCTGACAGCCTGTGGATGAGCACAGACACCATCCCCATGGCCCTGGACACCTGCACCCTGCAGCTCCACCTGCCCCTTGTCCTCAGGCCCTTCCTCACAGCAAACCTTTGCTCAGGTTTGATTTCTGCCTATTTGTTTTCCCATCCCTCCTCCTGCTCCCTGACCTGACAAGTGCTCCTTTTAGCAGAGTATTAATTATCATTGCAGTGCTGGGACTAGTAATTATCCCTCCCTTGTGCTTTCTGGGCTTCCCAGCACGGCTTGCAATGAGGACAGGGTGAAACGGCTCAGCTGGCAAGGGGCTCGTGGTGTGTGTCTCAGAGCTGTGGTAATTTTCCTGTGCCAGAGCCCAGGGAATGCAGGGATGAGGGAGAGGAAAAGGAGAAAATCATCTCTTCAGGGCCACTGAAGAGTGGAAGAACTCAGCTCGCAGCCTTTAACCAGGGTGTTTTCTCCCCAGAGTTTATAACGGAGAAGAAAACTAGGGAATAACCTTAGTCTGTCCACCAGGAGAGGGAGGAGCCCAGCAGGGCTGGGAGGATGATAATGTTTTGCCAGTGCTGGGAAACTCCCTTTTAGCAAGGAACGTGGGGAAAAAATTAGAATAAAGACATACAGAGGGGTCAGAGGGAGAACATTTCAAGAATGCGGATGCACCTACATGTTCCTCTGCGGGTGTTGGTGTGGGGCAACTGAGCAGGCTCTGCCTGTTGGGGAATCGTTCATGTTTCCTCGCAGGGCTCTTGTGGGCTAACCAGGCACAACACGCACAGCAGCACCAGTTTAGTTCTCTCACTGCTATTAACTACCACGCTCATGCCTGGTTTTCAAGGCCTGTCCAAAATAACTCATACTCATTTAGGGCACTGAATTTAACTGATCATTTAAAATTAAAAACTCTGCATTTAACTCTGCCCCCTCACACCATTAGCACAGCAATTCTGTAATACCTCGCTGTACTTTGATGCCAAAATTACATGGTGACCGGCCAGCCAGGGCTGATGCTCCAAAATGCTCATCATTCCAGCACTGCCCTGACCAGTGGGACCTGCCCTGGGAGGCTGGGGCTGTGCTGAGTCCAGCGAGGAGGCACCACATGGGATGGCAGAGCTGGAGAGCATCGAGGTGGAGGCCCAGGTGCTTTCCCAGGCACAGTGCTACTGCCACTGCCAGAAATGCAACAGCTCTCTGACATGAATAGAGTGAAAAAAAAATAAAATAAAAAGCCCCCACTCCTCTGGCCAAAACTGTGATTTTTTTCTTCAGCAGAATGACAACACTGCTAGTGAAAATTGCCTTTCATTACAACAGGGAGGGGAAAGGGAGATAAAAATGAAATAAACTGTGCTTTCCTTCCCTTTATGTCCTTTCTGTGAACCTGTAAGGCTTCTTTTTGTCTCCCTCCCCCCCCTCAGTTTCATGCAGCAGTGAAAAGTTTTATTAGAATTTATTGTGTACTTTCTCTAGGAATTTAAGGATCTCAAGCAAATCACAGCCCCAGCCTGCCGAGCACAGCTGATAGATGTAGTAAGAGGCAGGGTGTTCTCTGAGCACCTTTTTTATGAAATAGAGAAGCCAGTTGTCTGAGGGAAATTCGATGAAAACCCTTTCCCATGATCACCCTCAAAAAATCAGTGCCAGGAAATGAAATCCAGATTTACCTCTGTGTGAAAACCTGCCCACTGGGGTATTTCTTTCCCCCCAGTATTAAAGATTAATTATAGCAATGGAGCTGGGACACTGAAGTCCTAAGCTAGAAAGCCACAACCTGCCCTGGCTACTGCTTTGTCCCATGCCCAGTGATGGGACAAATCTCACGTGGCAGACCTGAGGCCACGTGTGTGTGCACTGAACCACTCACTGGCTGCCAAAGGGCATTCTGAGATGTAGCATCTTGGAGGTTGTGGGATCCAACTCTGCAGCTTTTCCCTTTGGTGGCTCAGAGCACAGGTTGACTTTGGCAGGTGAGCCTTGGAAGACCCTTATTCCACAGAGAGGCACTGTGCAGGTAAATCCTCACCCCATCCAGGCTGGAAACCTTGTCCCTGGGGAATTGGGCAGAGTGGTTTGCTCATCATTAGTGGGAGCAGACAAAAACTTGGCCACCAAGGTGGTGCTCAGCCCTGCGGGTAGAGTGATCCTGAGAAATTTCATCCTCAAACACATAAGCATTGCGGCTTTGCCTTTGCAGCAAGGGAGCTTTGAGCATCTTCTCCTAGGCAATGGAGCCATGGGGTTTTGGTCTTGGGGTTAAGGAAGGTGATACTTTGCTCTCAGCTTTGCCAGTGACTGTCTATGTAACCTTGGTCAAATCACTGACCATTTGAATAAGATGGAAAAAGATGCAGTTCCTGAGGGTGGACAGCCTCAACTTTCCATACGCTTGGAGGAGTGGAGCAACTGAAACTCCAAAATGAGTTGCTGAGAGTGCAAGTATGACTTCAGCCTCCTCTTCCTCTTCCTTCCTCCCTGGTTCGGGGCAGCCACGGATAACAGGCCATCTACACTGGCTGTCACTTTTTTGGCTGCTCCCCCTCCAGCTCAGTGAAGACAGTCCAAATACGATCTGGAATCACCACATGCCTCAATTTCCCCATCTGTTAAATGGGGATAACCATTGATTTCAGCTTTGGGCTGTCAGCATTGCACCGCCATGAAGACCCAGACAGAAAAGGGCTATCTCCATAAGGGTGACCAGCACCCTGGAGCTGGGCAACTCCCCTGGCTGGGCATCCCCCATCCACGGTGGCTCTGCTGATTTGGGGCACGTGCTCATCCTTCCTGCACGCCAGACAAGGAACTGGCTCAGGAAACTGCATCCAGCCTCCATCTCGTCTGGAGGCAGATTGCTCACGGGCGGAGGAAATCTCCTGGAGAGTGAACCTTGTCAGCAAAAATGCAAATATTTGGAGACAAAGTGTTCATTACAGCAGAACTTGATTTCAGGGTCAACCCTTTTTGCAGCAAATTGTTAGCCAGCTAAAATGTTTATTGTCACCACACTCTGGCAGTTTTGACAGTACCTATCAAGTTGAGCTTGACAATATCTGCATACGCTCCTCCAGCTTTCCCTCACGCAGCCATGAGAGGGATTTAAGAGAGAAGAAAACAGTCAACAGATAATTGGAACTCTCCTCTTCTTTGTGGAAAAGCCAAGGCTGCCACAGACTAGAAGAGCTGTTTAAGGGAAGGAGAGTGAGGCACAGGCTGTTGGTAAGACACTGAGGTGGTACACAGAGAAACCTGTTGGTGATTTTAATTTTTTTCTGACGCAGAACTGCACACGGAGAACAATAAACTCCCCCCTAGTCTGGCAGTGCATCACTAGAACTCAAACCACAAAGGGACGGTGTTTACTTTGGTCTTTTCCTGTGTGAGCCACGTGGCTCCCCAGGCCCCTCGGCAGAGAACCATCCAGATATCAACGGAGTTTCTCTGATTCTACTCCATTCCCATTCGTGTTCTCTTCTGCTTCCCTTGATGCCTGCACAGGACTCAGGTCGGTGGCACCCGGGAAGAGCGTCATGCTGCTGGCAAGCCCAGAGCCCCAAGGGATGAGGTCCCTGCACTGTGCTCCGAGACCTGGAGATGGAGCAAATCACAGCCGACTCTGCCTCGCTGGTGAATGGGGGAAAGGGGAGGCAGCAGCAGGAATTTTGGGGAAGGCAAGAACCAAGGCGAGATGCTGATGAAAACACCAAGAAGGAGTGGACAAGACAGCTGCAGCCACAAGGCCACTATTAAATTTTTGGGCTCCCTTTGCTAGACAAAAGACTGCAGCTTCCAGCTCAAGGAGGGACTCTTTATACTCTGCTTTTTGTTCCTCCGTGCCTTTACCTTTTCCCTCAGCTAATGCTCAGGGAAGGTGAGCCAGTCTGGATCCACTGTGAAGGGGTTTTGTTTCCTTCCTTGCTGGAACTGAGTGAAGGCTGTTTCATCTCAACAGGCTGCTCCCAACACCCCTTAATTTGAGATCTCCTGCATGCAGGAGGCAATGGAGTCGAGTGACCTTGCTGAATCCCAGCCACTGCAGCTGCCGGAGAACAGGGGAGCAAAAGAAAAGAGGGGAGGAGGAAGAGGCACTTTGCTGTCTCCCATTAAAGCCCCAAGAGGCTGAAGATGAGAGGGCGGAAGTTTCAAATTGCCAGAACGTAATTCTGAAAGTCATTTTCCAAGCGCAGAGCTCTCCGCAATGTCACCTCTCATCTTCCAAGGTGGGGATTGAAGGGACAATAAAGCACAGAATATTCTGCAAAGACAGAGCTGTTAATTCAAAGACGGAAGAGGTGCCAGTCCCCAAACAGGCTGTCTCACACTCCTTTCTGCTGGGAGAGCTGTGCAGTCAGATATAGCCATATAGGGGTCCCAGCTACAGCTCCTTTCCTGAGCCTTATCCAGCCTGGATTCATGAACCAGCTGAGCTAAGGGGGGCTTATCCTGATCCTTCTAAGAGTAAGGACCTAAAAAAAAAAAAAAAAAAAGCCCACCTAGTCAGCAGTTAGATTTTTAATTTGACTCAAACTCCCGACTTTCCATTCAATTCAATGACAATGATAAAGATTATTGCTGTAATTATTTTCTTAGACTTCCCTGAGACCAGCAGAAGACTGTGATGGATGCGGGGAAGAAAAGGTACACTTCAATATTCACACAACCCTTCCCCAGCCCAGCAAAGCTGTTCCTCCTTGCCCTCTCTTCCAGCTCTCTGCCTGCAAAGAAATCTGGATTAAGGAGTTAGATGTATTCAATGAAGAGTTTGGCCCAGGATTTTGCCCCAAAGAGTGAATTACCCTCTTTTCTCTGCATGATTTTCCAACCTTTATTCCAACTGCATCCCTCATTATAGTTATAAAATAAAAAAATACTCAAATATACAGGCATTCCCTGCTGAGATAAATTGGTTTCAATTCTCCTTCAGTTAATATCAGCTTTGTCCCATTCTTCTTATTACTGGTGCCACCTGTCCCACCAAGCACAGGCTTTTCCCCTTTCCCTTTTCCAAATTACTGGAGCCAACACTGGTCCAGTCTTGCTCTCTTTCTGCAAACACACTTATTTGCCCACCTGGGTGGGGGTGCTGAGTTCTTACACTGACAATCCTTTTCTGCCAGGCAATCCTTCCTCTCTCCCACTTTCAGAAATGGCACTTTTCCTTCTCTGCAGGCCAGGGCTGGTCCATGAAAAGTGCTGGCCTTGTTTCAGCCTGGGGTGATGAGCAGACAGCAGGTGGTCACACAACCTGGGGACTGCCCTTTGTCCTCTAAGCCCATGGGGTAACAAAGTTCAGTGCTATCCCTGCTTAGTTGTATTATTATGATGACGATTATGATTATGATTTTTTTTTCCTGGTAACTATTTCCTTGCTTTTCCATCTGGGAGGCCAATGAGAGTACTGCTTGCTGGCCTGTATCCAGTTTTCTCCAGCTGGGATCCGTTCAGTCCAATGTTGCCATCTGTCCTTTGAGGCAGGGGGACATCCTCTTCCATTCTGGATCTCTCCCAGAACAAATTTCCCCCTTTCCCTTCCCCAGTGCACTCTGGACTCAACCAAAGCATTCAACAAGGTCTATGTGGCAAACATTAGTAACCTGTGCATTTCTAAACCACCTTGGGCATCCAGTGATGGGACTGCTGAGTGCCCCGAGCCCTGCCAGCCTGTGGATTGCCCGCAGGACTGTGCCATGTGTCCCTGCCCACAGGGTGAGCTGCGTGTGTTTTTTGGGGTCTGCCTTTCATAACGGAGGTGGATTTATATGGGCAGATTGTAATAGGACAAGGAGGAACACTTTTAAACTAATAGAGGTGAGATTTAGATTAGATGTTAGGAAGATGGTGAGGCACTGGCACAAGTTGCCCAGAGAAGCTGGGGACATCCCATTCCTGGCAGGGTTCAAGGCCAGGTTGGATGGATCTTGGAGAGACCTGGTCTGGTGAAAGGTATCCCTGCCCACAGCAGGGGGGTTGGGATAAGATGCTCTTTAAGGTCGCTTCCAACCCAAACCATTCCATGACTGGACCCTTTGGGGGTTCTTCCCTCCACCCCCCCCACCCCTCCCCGGGATGTGTCCGCCATCGCTTCGTCTCTCTCCTAATTACAGGCAGGAGGAAGGCGCTGAGCCCNGGAACACTTTTAAACTAATAGAGGTGAGATTTAGATTAGATGTTAGGAAGATGGTGAGGCACTGGCACAAGTTGCCCAGAGAAGCTGGGGACATCCCATTCCTGGCAGGGTTCAAGGCCAGGTTGGATGGATCTTGGAGAGACCTGGTCTGGTGAAAGGTATCCCTGCCCACAGCAGGGGGGTTGGGATAAGATGCTCTTTAAGGTCGCTTCCAACCCAAACCATTCCATGACTGGACCCTTTGGGGGTTCTTCCCTCCACCCCCCCCACCCCTCCCCGGGATGTGTCCGCCATCGCTTCGTCTCTCTCCTAATTACAGGCAGGAGGAAGGCGCTGAGCCCCCGCCCGCCGGGGAGGACGGGTCCCCTTCCCCTTCCCCATGTTCCCCCCTCCCCAGGCCAGAGGGGGGGCAGCGAAGGAGGGTGAGCGCCCCCGGGGCGGGGGCGGGGGGGACCGGATTGGCCGCCGAGTGCGCTGCGGGGATTTTGCGGCGCTGCCCCATTGGCCGCCACCGCCCATAAGTTTTTGCTCCGGACGGGAACTTTTCCCAGGGATGATGGAGTAACCCCGGGCGGCTCCGCGCCCGCTCCCGCAGCCGCCCCGGGCCAGGCAGCCACCGCCACGCGGCAAGGATGAAGCTCTGCGGGACTTTCCTCGGTTCGTAGCCGCTCGCCGGCGGATGGCATGGGAGGGGTGGGGTGTGAGCCTAGAGAGGGTGTTCCTTAGTGTGTCTACGCCGTTTCTCCTCTAAAACACTCGAGTTGCTTAATTCTGCTTAAGTCACGCCTCGGCAAAGGGGCTTGGTTGTCGGGAGAGGGGGAGGATCGCGGAGCCACAAATTACCCCGTCCTTCCTTGGTTTCTGTTTTCCTCCCCAGTGTCGCGGCAGAAAGAGTTTTCCCGGTGTATTTCGGAGCGCAGGTTTCCCGTGTTTGCGTCTAACAAGCGAGGTCGGGGTGTCCCCCCTCCCTCCTCTCCTGTCCCCGGGCTCAGCTGCCGAAGGTTACAGGTGCGGGGGCTGCGCGACCCCCGGTGCTGCCGCTCCGAGCCACCGGCGGGGCTTTGTCCCCACCGCCGCGGGTTTCACCTAATTACAAAGGACGGGAAGCGAATGGGAGGGGGGTGAGGAGAAAATCCTGTTTTCTGCAGCTTCTGGTCACAGTTCTGCTGCTGCTGGTGGCTGGTTTGATTTGGCTTTGTGTTGTTTGGGCTTTTTTTCCCCCTCTCTCGTGCACGTTGTTGGGTAATAAAGGGGTGAGGGGGCTGCTATTAAATAAAAAGTTAGTTCGTGCCTGTTTAGCCCGTGTGTGTTTCAGTGCCTGCGTTGACTGAGGCACAAAGGAGGAAGTTTTGGGATAACGTGAGGTGCCTTTTGCAAAAGATGGTGATTGCTCCTATTGTTGTTTTTCCAAGGCGAAAATAGCTCTAGATTTGGGTTAGACAAAGGCATTGCCTCTTCGGGAAGGAACCGCCCAAATCGGGGAGAAGGGGAGCGCTGGAGAGCGAGCAAAGGGTTATTAAAAGTTTTTTGTGCCTGTGCATGTTGCTCCATCTGCCAGGGGCCTATAGTGGGCAGGTTTCTTGCAACCCTTCAGCTGTTCCATATACAATATTAATGCTGGCCATTTCTATTCGGCATACAACAGCACTAATTGTAGTCTGAGGCATTAAGGCAGCCAGCCCATCTGCATAGAAGCTTTCAGAAAGAAACAAGGAAAAAAAAAATCTTTCACCCCCAGCTGGTAACCGGAGAAGTTGGTGCCAATTACAAATGCATAAAGTTTGAGATCTAATTTTCTTTGAAACAGACTCAAAGAAGCCTATGGAACAGAGTGTGGTGGCTTTATGTCTGTGTTTACACAGGCAAATGGAGTTTTATTTTAAATAATTTCAAACTTGAAGAGCTCGATCTGAAAACACACGCGTAGTAAGATTTTTTTAAGAGGGCGTGGAGGGGAAAGGCGAGAAGGGAATTTACTTGTAAAAATCCTCTCTGGGTTCGGTTCTGCAGGCGGCCCGCAGGCAGGGACCCTCGGAGCCCCCGCCTCAACACACTGAAGATGAAAATCTGTGAACATTTATTTTATACCTCTGCTGCACGGCTCCCTTTAGGGAAGCGACAGCTCTTTCAGACTTGGAAACACACGATAATTATCTCCTTTCTGAAAACAGATGTAAAGTGACTCTGGAGAGACTGGGAGAGGGTGAAGAACATTAAAAAAAAAAAGTTGAAAAATGCTTAAAAAGGTCGAAACTGCGGGAGCGCGGAGCGGGCGGAGCTGTCCGTGGTGCTGACCTGCGGCCGCGCTGCAGCCCACGCGTGGCTTCGCCTTCCCCCGCGGGCTCCTGCAGCGTGGGGTGAGCCAGTGTTGGCCTGAGACGGAGGTCTGCGGGGGTAGAGAGGGGTCTGGGGGTTGCGAGATGGGAATTTCTGTCGCTGCTGGGGTTGGCAGTGATGAGAAACTCCAGGGAAGGTGGCGCTTGTTTGGGGAAATTTTGGGAGGTTTGGGTGGCAGAGAGAGGAGAGGGAAATCTGGCAAGTTTGGGAACAAAGAAAAGCCAAACACCCTCTCGCAACCCGGCGCTTAGTAGAGTGGTATCAAAGCTGTCAGCTGCCTTAGGGCTTCTAGGTGCGTCGCGTGTTAATAAATGCAACAACAGCAATAATAAAATTCATCTCTTAAAGCTTGGAGAGGCACATGTGTGTCCTCATATCCATGCAGCATGCGTGCGCACCAATTTATGTGGAAGCACACGCAAGTAAACACACTTCCCTCCTGCCTTCCAGCCGATCTATTGTGCTTTTGTTTCTCAAGTTTTAGCATTACGGCTCTAAATGAAATAGCGGTGGAGAGGAGCAGGCAGCATTGTGAGCACAGAGGAGCGGAGTCCACCCAGCCCTCCCTTTGATTCTATCGCGGGTGCAGAACAATGGAGATGCAGTGTAGCACCAGGCCTGCTGCCTGCAGATAAGAGTTTAATAGAATTTCTGAATGCCAAAGGTTTAGGATGTAAAATATCCCTGTCTTCATGGTGTGTCCAAAGGAGATAGAAAACAGCCTTTCAGGAGTACTCTCTGCTGAATATCTCCTTTATGTTAATGGTTTAGTAGCACATCAGGCTGGCAAGCCATGGAAATGGGCATGGTAAGAATCTCCAAAGCAGCATCAACAGTTTAAAATTAGTATTTCTATCACTCACTCCTCCATAAAATGCCTGAGATGGGAAGTCAAATCACTCCTGCCATGTGCCCTGTAAGGTGTGTATCACCCACTCCAGCCTGTGCTGCCAGGCGGTGTCTGGCTTTGGGCAGCTGGAGAGGCTTTTCCCACTTCTGTCTGCACCTGAACTGACCAGGCCAGGGGTGAGCTGGAGAGGAGTCTGGGCCCCCTGTGGCTCTGGAGCTGAAGTTTCCCACAGGAAAGCGCCTTCCCAGCAGGATTCAACTTTCCCTGCCAGGCTCTGCTCACTCAGCTCTCTAAGGACTCCTGGGGTTTCTGTACATTTGTGAGCTCCTGCATCTTTTTGGAAGTCTTCATTAAGATGACAGTAAAGCCTTAATTGTCCTGGTGATGCTGGGGATGGCACGAGGGGAAAGGGAAAAGCGCTGGGTAGAAAAGTGCCCACCCCCGCCCCCTGTGGGGCTGCAGCCTGCCTGTATTTCCCGCTGCTATTTCCAAAAAGTCGCAATCTAAGTGCTGATGCTCCGGTCTGTCGGGGGGCATGGACGGGATGTGCTAATGCCCTTTTCTGCCACACGGTGCCGGGGGCTCTCCCCAGAGCCTCCCTCCCACCAGCTCGGAGAAGACTTTCTCCTCCCGGGGTGCCTAGATCTCCACCAAATAGCATCACTTTTCCTTGAAAATGCTTCTAACTCCTGGCAAGTGTGACTATTTCTGGGAGAAAAAGATGCATAATGCAGGAACATGCACTTTTCTTACTTAAGAACAGTCCCCAAACTATTTTAGTCACTGTTTTCTTTTAGGACTTTTCCTTATGTTGTTCTTCCCAACTCAAAGTCCAGAATGTATCCACCTGAGCCATGACCTCGCTTTCCTGAAGTGTGAGGTGTTGTCCTCTGGGAATGCGTTCTGTCATTATTATTTTTTTTCTAAGGGGAGGGGGGGGGGAAAATATTTATACACCTTTTAGCCACTCATTTTTGAATATGTATATCAGCTAATATGCAATACTTCCAGGTTCATAGAGGCGATAAATTTCCCAGTCTGTTCTTTATGGTGATAGGTCATCTTCCTAACCACCAATAAATATTGTAAAGTACTTTCGCTGGAGCTGTGCTAACCCAGGGCATCTGTCACTCGCTGCTTGCTGCTATTAGGAATTATTGGGCCATACCACGCTTTGGGATGCGCGGGGGGGGACACGGCACGGCGCTTGTCGCACTCGCCGTCCTTTTGTGTTGCTGCTATCAAAGGAGCCCCGAGCCTCGTGCATATTAATTATGAATCAGCTCGGGTAAAATCATTCACCTTCTGCTGGGTCTTGGGGAGGGGGGAGTGCGAGGAGAGAGGGGCTGGCGGTGCCGGGAGAGCCCCAACTCTCTGTGCACTCAAGGCAGCAGCTCCATCTCTCTCGCTCGCTCTCTTTGATGCTATACTGTAAATTTATTTCACCTCAGAGAGTAAACAGATATATTGCAACCCCAAGGGTTCATGGGTAGTGTATTTACAAAGGGAAGGCGCAGCAAGCCCCCTCTGTGCCATTTCCATTAATGAGAGCGGTCATTAAGTAAATGAGACATTGCCTTTAGCAGGCTTAAGAGTTCACACACTAAGGAGTATCAGATATTTAATTGAAACCAACAACCCGTCTTACACGCGTGTTACTGGTGTAGGGAAGTGGGCTGCCCTCCAAGAACTCTCCCCCCACAACCTCCCCCATGCAAATTTCATGATTGGTTTCCGTGATGTCATTTTGTAAAGGGGCAGACAATAGCTGTGGGGAAAGGTAAGTCAATATTATGTTCTTTCGCTGACAAAGGCAGATAATGCTGGCTTTTTTATTTTTTTTTCCTTTTTTTTTTTTTTTCCCGCTCCCCTCCCCTTCCCTTGGATTGAGACAGAGGGGAAAGGCTTTCGGAGCACACGGTTGATGTAAACAGACGCAAGCGTTTCGCCTTTACAGCACGAAGGCTGGGTTGTTGTTTTGAAAATTGCACTGGAGAACCGAGGGGATTTTTATGATGATCGTCATGCTCCTAGGTCCATCTTTGCTCGCTCGCTCTCTCGCCGGATGCGAGGCACTAGTGGACATGTTATGCTTCTGACTGGAAAGAGGTTGAGTAAGATGAGAAAGGAGATTTATTAAAAAAAAAAAAAAA
>VWZG01009478.1:426186-470154 GCA_013396735.1 Grallaria varia
CCGCGCTCGTTGGCTCATCTGCTGTTATTATCAGCCTTTTCCATATGGCCACTTTAATTAATGGCAGACAAAAGGGAGTTTGGAGCGGGGGGAGGAGGAATCTAGGAATTAGAGTTTATAGTTGGTTTGTCTCCCTCTGATGCTGTCATAGAAACCAGAAGCAAAGATGCCGCCTTTCCACTTCTTTGTATGATCCTGTTTATTGTTCCTGAGCGGCGCAGATTGGAGCAGGCGCGTGTTGCAAAGCACAAACCAGCGCCGGCTGCCGCGGCCGGGAAAGCCGGGCACAACTTGTCCCCTTCGGCTCCTTCAAACCTGCTCGCCCTCTCCCCTCCCCTTCTCTTGCCTCGGGAAGAGCGAGGAAAACTTGGTTTTCCTTTTTTCCTTTTCTTTTTTTTTTCTTTCTTTCCTCAAGTGACGTTGCGGTTCTTGTGGGATCCCCTACCCATAAAGAGTAGGAAAACTCCGGAAAGTCGGGTTTTTCTCTTCCCAGAAAGCAGGCGGGAGTTGTGCCCTGTGTCCCGGCGGAGTTGGGGTCCGTGTCCCCCGGAGCGGCAGGTCCCGCTTGTCCCCTGCTCGGTCCCGAGGAAGGGGCCGTGAATCCTCACCCCGTTCCCCCGCAGGGTCACCGCCGGCCCGCGGCAGCTCTCGCGGGGAAGGGGAGCAGCGGCGACATTGTAGGAAAGCCAGAAATTCAGCCTCCCCTTCCCTCTTGGGAGCCTCTGCAAGGGGGACCCCCGGCGCTCGGCCCGGCTGGAGGAGCGTCCCGCAGCGGGACGGCGCTGAAGGGATCGCCAAGGGCGGCTTTGGCACGGGAGCGTTTCCTCCGCTTTGGGCAAATCGCGGGCAGGCAGTGGGCGAGAGAGAACCCCTTCCCCTGAAGAGCACAAAGCTTTCCGCCCCCGCCTGCACTCCCCTTCCGTCCGAGGTACTCAGTGCCTGCTCCTTGTCCCCAAGGCAGGGGGGACACGGAGCAGGGGGAGAGCAGCTCGAGGGTTGGCGCGGCTGCCCCCCAAATCCCCCGGCTCTTGCTTTAGAGAGCTGGGCTACACCCGGTAAGGACCGGGCTGGGGTGGGTGGTACAGCGAGCCCAGGTGCCTTCCAGCCGGTGACTCACCGGCACTGTCCCCAACACCTTGGAGCCCCAACCCGGGGGCTGGGGCTGGGCAGGGGCAGGCGAAGCCCCCGATCTGCGTGTCCCCCGCCCCGTCCCGCAGAGCCCCGGGAGCGGGAGCGGGGCGGCCGCGGTTCCCGGCAGTCAGATGGTGATGATGATGATGATGATGATGAGGGCAGGGCTGACTTGGCAAGACGTAGCTCGGCGTCAGAGCAGCTGCCATTTTAGCAGACTGCGTTAAACTTCCCCCGTCCTCCCCGCCACGGAAGGCTCGGCTTTGGGGTGCTGCCTCCAAACTTGGGTTCTGGATGGGACACGCTGCTCTGGTCGGGCTTTGGGGGGAGCTGTGCCCCCTAAGTCAGCAATACACCCGGAACAGGCTGAGTGGCACAGTTGTAGAGCTCGGGAATACAAACTCTTCTCCCTCCCTGAAATCCCACCATAGTTTTGCATCAGGGCGTGAGGAGGGCAGGTGAGGTTATACTCCTGAATCCCAAAAATCCATGTAAAATGATGTCTAGCTCCGGTAAGGGGAAGAGCCCTCCTTTTGCAGCCTCGGGGGAGGGGGAATGGACTTATTTTGTACGCGATGCTGCCATGGCCATTCGAAAGTCTGGGGGGCCCCTCAGCCCCCCGAGAGCGGAGCAAGGAAGGGGAAGCTGCAGGTTTACAGGAAAGGCTGGAACCACGGCTGGGCTGGGCTGAGCTTCCCAGTAGACACGAAATGAGGCGTGGGAAGGGGAGGGAGAGGCGGGGAAGCATCGTCTTACCGCTGGGAAGCCAGACGTGAGAGTTTAATGGCAAACTGGGGGACAGGAGCCGCTCTCCCCTTTGCTTTGTGGGTGTGCGCGTCAATTTGTAAATGGCTTATTTTTACAGCTGCAAATTGTGCAGCTTAGTTGCTAGAACTCTTCCCTTAATAACAAAAGGCATCTCCTGTTGACACTTTATAGCTGTTCCTCTTTCTCATACACGGGAGCCGAGCATGGAGGATCCACGCTGCAAAAACTTCCAGAGTTGGGAACACACCACTGTGTGTTTCTTTTCTTCCCCCAACAAATCCCCTCGCTGGGTTACTTGTTGTGCAGGTGTTGTTTGCTCCCTGGCTGTGCATGCTGACACCCAGGAGGGAGGCTGAGGTGACCCCAGACTCCAGGTGTATTTGGCTTGTTGGGATCTAGCCCTACAGCAGTGATGTGAAAGGGATTATCAGTCTGGGATTAACTGCCATACAGTCTCTCAGTCCAGGTATTTCTGGAAGGCAGAAGTTGCTGTCAGGAAACCTCTTTCTTTCTACCTTTTTTTCCATCTCTCCTGTCTTTCCCCTGGGTTTTACTGGTTTCTGCAAAGATTAGCTCCACCACCTACGTACACGTGGTGGTGTCCCTGAGTGTGTGGTGCAGAGTCCACTGGTGTCTCTGACGTCTTTAAGGATGGATTGCGTGAAACTTCCCATTGTAAAATAGTCTGTATCAGTTCTGAGGCTGTTTACCTTTACAAAGTAGAAATTTCATCCATAGCCCACTCCTTGGAGAGGAGAATCATTGTGTGAATAGAAAACTGGGGTGATAAGCACAGGTTGTGGAGAAATGCCTCAAAACACCTGGTTCCTAAAATGAAATGAATTTACATGAGATTTCTCTCTGGGATCTGGGAGCCAGATCATGAGTAATGGCAAGTACAGGGTTGGGACATCTCTTCTGCTCCCTTCAGAGAGGGGAGAGAAATCTGTCACCTCCCAATGCCCACAAATATTTTCACCAAGGAGGAAAGCACTTTATTGGTGTATATTTGGAGGAAGCAAGTTCCCCCTCTTGGTAGTTAATCTGTCAAAGGGAATTTCTGGAAGTGCGCTGATGGCCCTTGCAGAGAACAGGAGCTGCTGTGTTGGGAGCAGCCACTGTGTTGGTTTGGACCTTTGGGACAGGACTGAGACATGGAAGGTGAAGAGCAGTTTCCAGGCACCTCCTCCCCATGCAGGTTCCCTGGATTTCCTCTGCATGGGAGCAGCAGCACAGGAGGGCTTTCCTCAGCTTTCCTACAGTATCTTGCATGTGAAGGAGGTTGTTTCTGCCCTGGGAATAGCTGGAGGTGTGTGCTGAGGTGAAGACATCTCAGGGGCATGAACATGTGTTGAGCACATATGTTTAAAGACAGTAAATGTTAAAAATCACCAGAATGGAGCAGACCCTCAGAAACTTTAAACATTGTTTATTTGCTTTGGGCTCTTTTATAGAAGGCACAAGCTGGAGTTGCAAGGAAAAATGGCCAAATATACAACACAAAACTACTGATTTTTTTATTGTTGAGGTTATTCATCCCTAAAATGCTTCTGTGAGGCTTTGCTGTGGGTTTGCAGGAGGGGCTGGGAAGGTCCAGACTAACACCCTGGGATCTTGGTGTGTAACCTTGGTCTCTTTAGTCGGGAGTTTGCCCTTTGAGGGGCTGTATTTTGAACAGCACTGGCTGCTTTCTAAAGCCACACCTTCCTTCATGTTACATGAGCCTTGGATGAGGGAGAAAACTGGTCCAGCATCCTGGTGTACCAATTGCCATACACACATTTGTATGTGACTCAAATGTCTGGTGTGCTTTATAGCAGCAAGGAAACGAAGTTGGCTGAGAAGGCTTGCCCAGGGAAGGGTGGTCTGGTGTGAAAGGAAGTCAGGAAAGAGAAATGGGGAATTCCCAGCATAGTTGCATTGAGAAAAGGGTGGCTAAGATCACCTTGTCCTACCAGTGGGGCTATTTCCAGCAAATCTCAGGCTTAAGGCAGAACACTGAAGTGCTGTGCTCTGCAATACCCTGCTGTTTGGTTTGGTTTAGAAAGAAAGAAAGAAAAAAAAAAAAAGCAGAGGAAAAAATAATTTTCACCTAAATTAAAATACTTTTGATCTTTGTCTTTCATTGAACTTTTTGCTTCAGAGAGAATAGATTAATAAACACTTTCAAATGGAAAAACATAGTTTGAAAAGGTTTCCCTTTCATCTTTAACACAGAGCTTTAATGCTAACCTGGGTATGAGCCGGCTGTGCCCCTGTTCCTTTTCTCTTGTTTTTTTTTGTTCCTTATCTTAACCACAATAAATTTGCTTTTATTGTGATCATGCTGGCCTTTACTGGTCACTTTTTATTCTTTCCTTTTTTATTTTTAAGTCAGCACATTAAAAAAAAATCGTAATGTTATTTTAATCAGACCAAATGAAAGAGCAAATCAGAGCGAGAATTTTAATCTGCCCCAAGCAAAACTGCCTTGTACATCTGTCATGTTGGGATTAGTGGAACTCTTTAAAGACGCTGAAGACTTTTTAAACAAAGTATTAAACATTTGTGACCTGATTTCCATTCTTACAATATTCTCATTAATAAGAGAGCAGGCTGAAAAGACATCTGTTAGGTCCTATTTGTTTAAGAATATTAAAGGCTAATAAGAATATTGGAGGTTGGGAGTGTGTGGAGGGGGTCTAAGTGTAATATTTAGAGCCAGATCTCAAAGCTGCAGTTGTCCAAAGTGATTCTGGGCCTAACCTGGTGCAGGGTAGGGGGAAACACAAATCCTGGTCATCCAGTTGGTTGCACCACATTGTTGGTCTACGTCAGTTTAGGGTGTTGGTGCCTGGCTGAGGCTTCTCTGCAGGCTGGAAGCTTTGCTGGGGACTCCAACCCTGCTTCAGGAGTGGAGACAGGAAAACTCCACCTTTCCAAGATAAAATTTAGGCTGCAGGGATACAGAAGGAGAGATACAGCCTTAAAATGTACACAAATACGACTGGCATGTGTGTCTCACCTGCACTCATCCAGTGCTGCCTTGGACCAGCCAGCAAACAGTGTACCGAGGGAGTGAGAATGTCCTCCTTGGTTTTGCTGCTCATGTTTTGTTTGATGGGAAGGTAGTTAAAGTAAATGGCCCAGCTTGGACCCCTAAGGAAAAAATAAAGCCAGGCATGTGTTCGGTAAAGTGCTCGCTGAAAGAAGCCTTCACTGTAAATGTGGGTATATGGTTTAAGAGAAGGTTGCTGTCGACTGCAATCTTTGCATCTTGTTTATGCTTGCTGGGTAAAATATTAACTAAAGCATCTGAACATAAAGTTCTGGTGTGAAAGAATATCAGCAGGGGAGAGCCATATGGTGCCAGGCTGCTAACAAAATACCAAACGCTGGAGATTCCTTTTTGCAGAAGACTGAAAACTCTCGTTCCCATCCATAATACATGAGCTCGCGCCTTTGATTACTCTAAACATTAGTCCAAGTGGTGCAGGCGTCTCTTTGGAGCTTACACAACTTAGGGCACGCCGTGCTCTTCCCCCCTCTTCCTTTACATAAAAGGAATCGATGTCGAGCTGTTAAGATACAAATATCCAATATGCTGTAAGACAATATGTTTCTGAAACTGCTGCGTAAGCTGCCTTTCCTCTAATTAAATATAAACTGCAGTAGAGACTCGGGTTTCGTCGTTTCTTTGCTTGAAACTGTTTGGCAAGCATGTGGCTCTCCCTAGGACAGTATCTGCAGGTCAGGCCCGTGCCAGTTTTGGGGGAGCCTTTTGCTCCTTGTGGGTGCAATCAGACCATTCCTGATTGATGCTGTAGGACTGTAATCGTCTCTCTGAGCAGCAGCTCATGGGCACACTTACCTGAACACTCTGTGCAAGTCAAGAGTCAGGTGCATTCAGCAGCAATGGATTCAAACCCCGCATTAGGAGGATTCCCTGGTGAATATTATTAGAAGGTACAATAGATGGCTCTAGGGGAGTTTTCATGCACACAGTATTTAAAATCCAAGGTATTGCAGGAAAAATCTATAGGTGACAGTGTAAGCACTTTTGAATTTCCTCTCTCTTTTTTTTTTTTTTTTTTCTTCCTTTTAAACAATCCCTTGAAACCAACACTTTGATGTTGAATAACTTGTGCTTGTCACTGGGCTCCCTGAGTGTGTCTGGGTAAGGTTTGTGGTGAGCACCCCATTACCTGAGCTTGAAAACACCCACATAGTGCAGAGAAGCATCAACAGCAGCTGCCTTTGGTTAACCCACATTTCAGAGCCAGAGCCTTGCCCTGCCTCTGGTGCTATCCAGCCTGGGAGAGGCAGCTCTGGGGGTTGGAAGGCTAGAGATGTCCGGGAGTCATGGGGTTGGGGCCAAAGCTTGCACTTAAATTGCCTGTTTCAGCTCTTGGACATCCAAACCCTCCTGGAAGCACATCAGGTTTAGCACCTAAATGCAGAATTAGGTTTTCCTCTTTCATCACTGGCTTTTCTCATTTTGGCTGTATGGGCATTGCAGGGTGATGGGAAGGGAATTAAATCAAAGCTGAAACCTATTGGCTGAATGTCCAGTGAAAGTTTTGGAGCAGGGAAGGATTGGGTCTGTGACATTGTGTTCCAACTGGAGGCTGCCCTGCTGTGCTGCTGGGCCTGATTTAAGCCAAAAGCTCCCTTCCAATGGGGCTTGAAGCCTTAATAAATCTGCCTGGGGCATGTGTGTTTGGTCCTTGCCCTATCCAAAATCCAGGTACCTGTTTAGGAATGAGAGGAAAAGAAATAAATTTTCTTCCCTGATAAAGATTTTTTTCCCCTTTATTTGTGAGACATCAAACTTGTTGTGTGAGTGAGATTCCAGGCAAAGTTATCTTTACCAAAGTTAGCTCAACTTGAGAGGTTCTGCAGAGGGGACAGTTCATCCCTCTGAATGCTGATGTTGCCATGAGCTTGTCTGGAGTCCCAGCTTCTCCTGCTTTTGCATATGTTTTTCTTCCACAATTCTGAAGCTTTGCATCTAGTGAGCTTCTGGCAAGTGGAGTTAAAGGTTTGTTTGTTGCCCTCAATATTTTGATGTAATTAGTCAGCGAGCGACTCGCTGCTTTTGCCCAGAGAAATGTGCTTTCCACGAACACAAGTGACAGGAGAGGATTAATGGCCTTCTGGAGAGAGCTGCTCCATTTTTTTTATTAAAAAAAAAGCGCCTGGGAGCAATGTTGTTGCTTTAAAAAAGTGATGTGTGAAACGGTTACCTCTGCCTGTAGTGTCTCAGCAGAGCTTGGAGTTGTGAGCTCCTCTCTCACACTCCCCAGAAACTTTGGGCTCCCTCCCATCATGGAGTGGCTTTCCCAGCTGCTGGCGAGGCCGGTGGCTCTGCCAGGTTGGCTGCTCCTGCTGCACTCACCCTCTGGGCAGCGAGCAGTGCTGAGGAGAGCAGGCCATCCCTGTCAGGAAGGGGAGGATTGGGATAAAATTATTTGGAGGAGGGAGGAATTTCTGACTTATGAGGAGCTGTGGGTTTTCCCTGCTCTTGGTTCAGTATTGGAACAAAACCAGTGTGGCACAGTGGGCTCAGCCTGTGCAAGTGGTGGAACTGGGGATAAAATCTGCTCCATGAGCAGTGCCCATGGGTGCTCAGCTGCTGCCTCATCCCTCCTCCTTGTTGTCTCTGAGTCATATTCCCAAGCAAGCCAAGGCTATAGGAAGGACAGAAAAGGTATCACTTGTCTCTATTTAAATTCAATTACAAGGAGCCTGCAGGAGCACTCAGAGCAGTGCCAGCAGGGCTATAAACTTAACATGTTTGATGATTCTCCTTTTCAGGCAAACAGTGCTCAGCAGTTGCCCCATTCAGCAGCAATAATCCTGGAGGACTGTGACACTCTGGCTGGCAGAGCCACGTGCTGCAGTGGGGACTCCTGTTTAATAAGCTGACCCTTCAAAAGCCGTTAATTGCCTCATTTCATAGTGGGCAGTGGGGCAGCCCGTGTGTGCCCGCGGTCTGAGGGCCTTGGAGGGGGAGTGGGATTTATGTCGGGTGTGCTGAGCCCATGCCATGTGAGAGGATGCTGGTGGGGGCTGAGAGCCAGCGGGCGCTGAGCAAAGCTGCCTCGTACCCCAGGGGAGTTGTTGCTGCGTGATGATCTCACCTCCTTTTATGCCTTATTGCTTCTGTCTCTCTGACTCCGTATGACACACGCTTACGTGTCAACTTTTCACTTCTTATATGGCAGCAGAGAGGAAAGGCTTAATATCATAAAGACAAGCTGGCAGCTGGGAAGTAGCCCGTTTAGTCATCTAACTTTGCGTCACAGACACTGCCAGCCCCTTCCCTGGCTCTTCCAGGCTGCTTCTCCCTCCTCTGCCTGACCTGGTGTCACATGTGGCAGAAATCCTGGCCAGAAATCCACGTGCTTGAGCAAACACTGTTGATGGACTGCAGTCCTGTGCTAGGGCCAAGAGGTTTTGTATCCCTCAAACAGCTCTGTGTGGCCAAGTTGGGGCAGAAACAATGTGGGATTTTTGTTTGCAGTTTTGTGGGTTTTTTGCAGTTCAGCTTTTATCCAGAATCTACGGGGCTGATTGAAATTCACTTGGGCTGTGACAGTCAGCACTGGGGCATTGCCAGGTGGTTGCAGCCCAGAAGGAACTCAAGAGTCATTGACAGCTAAACCTATGCATTACTAAAACTATAGAGGAGAGATCGGTTTGTATTTCCCCTCTTTCTTTTACTCTCACTACATGCTGTGGAAATCTATATTTGCTGATCAGCAGCAGGTACTGAGCTGAATGCTGTGCTGGCCTGTCCCAGGAAGGTTGTCTTTAGCTGGCTTTTCTCTCTTGCTATTTCTGTATGCAAAGAACCTCATTTATTACTGTTGCTTTTTACATTTGGCTTCCCCCCAGCGTGCAGCCTTGTACCCTCCTCTGCAAGCACAGTGCTTGGGCTCTCTTCCTCTTCTCCCTTGGTTTCCAAACTGATGATGGAGCAGTTCGGGTGCAGTGTGTCAAATACTTGAGCAGGGTCAACGCATCCTACTCAGTCTCTTTGCCATCCATCCATGCTTGAAGTACTTCCCTGTGCGGGCCTAGAGCAGCTGTGAGGAAGGGAGGGCTTGGTTCCAGCAGTTGCTGATGCCTCCTTTCACCCTTCAACTTGTTGGGGTGGGATTGTGCTACGAGTTTGGGGGGACAGCCCTGTCCCCATCCCCACGGGTGAGGAGATGCACACAGTGCTGGTGTTGTGAGTGCTGCTGTAGTGGAGAGGGAAGCACCACTATGCTGCTCTCCCTGGAGGTTTACCCTGCTCTCACCAGCTGGGAGAAATAGAGGTGAACTGGAGGAGTCTTGGAGCTGAAATCCTCTGTTCTCATTTTTTTCCTCTGAGTGCATCATCTCATCATGGCTCTTCTTCAACTACCCTTGTCACTGTCCATCTTCAGGCCCAAGAGCCCTAATGTTGCCCTGAAGCCCCTTTGTACAGCACAGATACAAAGTGCACACACAGCCCTAAAGGTCCTCCCAGACCACCTGGGGTGGGGAAGGACATCCATGTCCAACACTGTTGTTGCCAGTGGACACACTCCTTGTGCCTGCAGTGCCCACCCTGGCTTACACGGGTGGTTTTACCCTTCCTGAGGGCTCCTGTGCATCAGCAGCACCATGGGAAGGGTTTTACAAGACCAAAGATGCTCTTGTAACCTCACCTGAGCCAACAGGTCTTTCCCTTCAGCAGCAATGTGTCTTGGAGCTGCTCCCTTCCCACTGGCCTAAGACGTGCTTACCCAAAACCATCTCTAAGAATTTATCTGCGCTGAATTCTCCTGCTGGTGTTTCGACACGTCGGCTCCACAGAGGCTTTCAATTTGGTATGAAAAGTAATTATTGCTGGGGTGCAGTTTAGCTGTTGTGTTTTACAGTGCTGGTAAGGTTAAAAGAAATAATAATAATAATATAAGAAAGACTCAGCCAGAGTAACTGCCTGCAACATGCTATTTGCATTTTTAAGGAAATACTTCTTTGAGACAGCTTGGGTGAAAGGTCGTCATTTGCATATAAATGGAAAAGAAAGTGTGTGATGCTGGAAGTTACATCTATATTATTTTCTCAGCAGTGAGCTGCTGTTTCAGAGATTAAGGGATGCGGTTTGCATTTGGCTTTTGTTGAATAGGGAAAGTACCAGGAAAGCCAAATTAGAACAAAATAATGAGGGAAACTTGCAAGCAGAAAGAAGCAACATCACGTTTCTGGGAGATGCTCTCCTGCAAACCTGACACCTTGCACGCCTGTTTGCACACACGCTGGGCACACGCAGGTGAGTGTGCCTGGGCAGGGCTCCCTCTGCGTGCATCAAAGGATGGATGCTGGAGATGAAGCCAGTGGCAGGAGTGGTCCATGCTGTGAATAAGCCTGTGAATAAGAGTGGAAGATGCTGGCACTCATCATTTGGAAGCAATAAGCCAGGGTTTGTTTGATATTTTATTTTCATTCAGACTCAGGTATGTTTGGAGAGAAATTAATCAGCTGTCTCAGTGAAGTTCCTCCAAATGCAGTGGGAACACTCACATTTAGTGTCTGGCAGGGCAAAGGCAGGAGGCAGAGAAGTCCATGGCTCAGGTCTTGCTCTCGTTTGGAGGGGGGCTACATTGACTGAGAGCTTTTCCAGGCCCTGCTGCTGCCCTGGGCCTTGGAAACACCGAAGGGATTCTCTGGTGGAGAACCTCAGTGCTTTGTTTCACCTCTTGTTGGTGGCCTTGCTCGCCACACTCGGAGCAGCTTTGTGCTTTGACAGCTCCCCCATAGAGCTGGGGGAAAATGGGATGTTGAACAATGTTCTCTCTTTAATCTTTTTGATCAATACTTAAGAGCACTGTGCAGACAGCTGCGCTGCTGTGGGCACGCAGCTTTTGTTCCTCTCTTGAACAGTACACAAGTGGTACAAGGATGGAAGGTGAAAACCACCTTCTTTTATACCTTCTGCAGTGCTCTGTACTGTGCTGCTGCCACTTTGTAGAAAAAGAAAAAAAGACTCTAATAAAAAGTCTTATTAACTGGCCGTGAACACTGGAGCATGAATATTGCTCTAATGAGGAGAAACCACAGCCTCATTTGCTTCCTGGCATCGTAGGTGCACAAGGCTTCAGCTCCTGTGGTGTGGGGTTATGCAGAGAAACAGGATGAAATGTTGGTCCTTTCCTAGAGCTCATCTTAGTGGGCAGAGGTGCTGGGCAGGGATGGAGAGAGGGACAGCAGCAGAACCATCACCAGGGGCTGGAGGTGCTGTTTGCACCTTGCTCCTGCTGGATCCTGAACCCACCACTGAGCGCCACCACTGTGAGCTTTGCTCCCTCTCCAGGGAGCAGGTTTCCCTGCTTCTTCCCTTCCCATTGCAATGTGTTCCTGGATTTGGGAAATGCAAATCATCTTGTGATTAAACCAGTTGCTCAGTGTCATGTCCTAGGGCAACGGGGAAGGGATGATTCCCTTTTCCCATAAAGGACTTGACAAAGAGTTCAAAAGCATCCAACAGTGGCAGGTATGACAGGGGGAAGCACGGGCTGGCACAGCTGAGGTGACCAAAGGGGCTGGCACAGCTGAGGTGACCATAGGGGCTGGCACAGCTGAGGTGACCAAAGGGGCTGGCACAGCTGAGGTGACCAAAGGGGCTGGCACAGCTGAGGTGACCAAAGGGGCTGGCACAGCTGAGGTGACCATAGGGGCTGACACAGCCGCCTGGGCAGAGGTGGCAGCTGATGGCATCAGAAGCAGGATGAGCCAAGGGGTGAGGTGGCACAGGGCTGGGAAGTCAGATGTGAGTCACTTACACTTCAGGCAGCATTGAAGGAGGGAGCTGAGGCAGGGGATGCTCCCAGGGCTGCAGGAATTGCTGGAAGGAGAGTGGCAGGTTCTTGTGGCTGGAGATGCAGAAGCAGCAGTGCTGTGCTAGCAGTGACCTGCCCTCTTCCCCTTTGCACAGTCAGATGGAAACCCTGGTGCCCCCCTTCTCTCTCCTGTGCCCCCAGGACCTGTATTGCTGAGCAGGGCTGTGCTTGGCTGTTGGCCCTGAACACCTTGGAGCCATTCTGGTGCTGAGCTGGCTGCTTGGTGTGTCAGCAATGCACACTGTGCTGCAGGGGTCTGTTTGGCAGTGAAAGCACTAGGGAGGCTTGATCCTGTTGAAATCAAACCCTTCCTTTCCTTTGGGAAGGGGAAAATATAAGGTCAGAGTGAGCATTGCAGATTTCACAACCTTTGATGTCACAGCAGGTGGTTTGGTAGCAGGGTGGGTTAAGCCAGCATGGCCTGTTTGTTGGGGTAGTGGGATCACCAGTTCAGCTCATTGCTACGATGAGTTGTTGGGTCTCTGAACAGCTGTGCAGCGCAGCAAGGCACCCTCTGGCTCTGCTTCAGAGAGAAGGGGCACGGCTGGGAGTGACATGGGGATGAGGAGCAGTGAGCTCATGAGCACACTTCAAGCTATGCAAACATAGCCATGGGGCCAGGTCCCTGCAGTCCCGGCTTTACAGGAGGAAACTACTTATGACTTCTCCATTTCTTCTTTACAGAGAGTATAAACTCTTTGGGACTTGTCTGGGTAAGCTCACCAGGTGAGAACACCAAAAGTCAACATCCCCCTCCCTGGAAGTGTTCAAGGCCAGGTTGGACAGGGCTTGGAGCAGCCTGATCTAGTGGAAGGTGTCCCTGCCCATGGCAGGAGGGTGGAACTAGATGAGTTTTAAGGTCTCTTCCAAACCAAGCCATTCTATGATCTGCCTGGTGATTGCCCAGCTCATCTCCAAACATCAGGAAATGTACCTTTAGGTCAGCAAATGAACAAAGAACAACCACAATCTAGCAGGCCGTGCTATGACTCCTACCCATACATACCATCTTAACTGATTATTAAATCATATTTGCTGATAAGTATGAGATGTAATATCTATTACACAGCTGTTAAACATCAATTAATATGTTTTAATGATCAGTCGTTTACTGTGCAATATACAATTAACATCCGGTATTAGATCTTAAATTAAATGCGTGTTTGAGAAGCTAAATTTGCAGCACTGAACATTGCTGTGCCACAGTGAACAGTGATAATTGCCTCGAATAGACTGGGTTTCTGTGCCCTGAGAGGGGGTTAAGCCAACGCTCCTGGCATTGGAGAAGAATGGAGGAGAATTGCTAGAGACTTTTTCAGTGTATTTTGATCCCTACAGAGGTTTTAGTTCATTTCCTTTGAAACAAGCACCCTGATGCAGAGCTGCTGTGCATGGGAGAAGGTTGAGCTCTGTGGGGCACAGGCTCACAGGGGTCTTTTCTTGGCAAGGCTTAGGCAGGAGCATGGGGCAATTAGTTGTGCTGAGTCCTGGTGGCTGTGAATGGGGGTTCAGTGCTGCAGTTGTCTGGGATCTGGGACTGAAGCCTTAAATCAAATTTGATTCATGGTGCCTGCCAGGAGAAAAGCCCTCACTGCACCGTAGGTTTGGGGCCATGCAGGGAAGCAAATTCAGCTATTTGTGTTCTCCAGGCAGTGGCAGCCACAGAGCTGTGTGTGTGGGAAATGCACAGCCAAATGACAGAATCACAGAATGATTTTGGTTGGAAGGGACCTTAAATATCTTCTTGTTCCACACCCTGCCATAGGCAGGGACAGCTTCCACTACACCAGTTTGCTCCAAGCCCTGTCCATCCTGGCCTTGAACACTTCCAGGGATATGGTATCCACATCTTTGGACAGCCTGTGCCAGTGCCTCACCTCTCTGAGTAAAGAACTTGTTCCTAACAGTGAATTTAAATAGCTCCTCCTTTTCATTTAAAACCATTTCTCCTTGTCCTATCACTATTTGCCTGTGTAAAAGGTTGTTCTCCCTCTTGTCTATAAAATGCAGGGGTGTTGGGCAACCAGCAGTGCAGAGGGGTGTAAGGATCCAGGGGTGGCTTCTCCCACTTCTCTAAGTTGTGAGCTTTGGTTTTGATTTGCTTTTTATTTATTTTAATTCACATGAAAGATGGGGACCAAAATGCTCCCTCTGATCCCTGTCACTGCTGCTGTAGCTGCTCTGAGAAGTGAGCCCACTGTGTCTGGCAGGACACTGAAGGATCCAGCCTGTTCTCAGCACGCTGCTGCCTTGTCAACACAGGACTCACCTTTCCCATAAAAAATATTCCTGAAAAAAGATGAGGAAAAATTTTTCTCCCTTTTTTTTGCTTTTGTCACACTTTGGGGAGCAAATGAAGATTGATATGTTTTTATTCTAGTCTCAGTTTAAATACGTGGTGGTGCATCTTATTAGGAAAGGTGGCCTTTGTTCCCCACCTTTTCTCTACAGAACTTTCCTCTCGCCCCATCACTTCGCTACAGCAGGTGCAACCCCTGCTGAGATTTGGAGACAGGGTGGTGCTGGAAATGTGGCTCCCCTGGCGCTGTAAGGACATGTGTGGGAACAGGCTGTCACCCAGGCAGCTCCCTCCTGCAGCGTCCTGCCTCATTTTCCATTCACCCTCTCTCCAAAGCTTCCTATGAGGTTTGCTGTGTTTATTTTGGGGGGAATTTTCTGCCGTTCTTTAGAGGGTTTAATTTTTTTTTCTGAGAAATCAATGCTTTCTTCTTTCTTTGTCAATTTAAAGTAAAGCACTTGTGTCTGATTAACACTCAGAATTGCTGTGTGCTCCCTCTGAAGGTTCCACATCATCTTGTTAGGGGTTGATGAGAGTGACCCAAATGTTTGGCTGGACTTGTTCTTATGTGCCAGGATTGGACACAACTTGCCATGCTTTGGCTCTCAGCAGACTTTTTTCTGTAGATATTCCAGAAGGAAAGAAGGGGACAAATAGATTAAAGGTTTGGCAAAGAACACCATTTGGAAGATGATGGTTGTGGATTGTCATAAACGTTGATGGGGAAAAGTAGCCAGTCTAAGATGCCAGTGTGTGCTCCAGAAGTGACTGGGTGGAGGGTACTGAGGATGGAGTTGGTGGGGATTTCCTTTGGGATATGAACACCAGGCAATGATCCATCAGACCAGCTGAGCATCTAGATTATGCTCCAAGGGGGAGTGGATGCAAGTGCTCCCAGCTGTGAGCTTTGGCTGTCCCACACTGGTGCCAGAAGGGGACCCCAGAATAAGCCATTAACTCCAGAATCTGCTTCCCATGGGCTAAAACTCGTATTTCAGGCAATAACCCCCAGCTCCTCTTGGGTGGCCCAGGTAGGGGTTAATGGATGTGTCCTTCACATGACCAGCGAGATTTGTTTCTGCTGAACCCAGGATCTGAAGGGAGGTGGAAAAGGCAGAGCCAGCAGTGCAAGCTGATCCTCTCCGGAGGCCAGATGCATTTAAGCAGCACGGAGTGGAGGAAATCTGATTCCAGTGTTGATGGAGCTGCCTTGGCCATCTGAACTGGGCTGGGCAGAGAGACTGGAGTGGGCAGGAAGGTCCTGAGCTGGTGTGGTCAACACACCTTCAGCCTGGCTGAGGCTCCTTGCCCCGACAAGCAGTCCTTTCCCCTCTTGCTTAAAGGGATGAAAATATGAGAGGTTGGGATGGGGCCCGTGGCAAGGACAAGCTGGCACTTTGAGCCAGATTTGTCCACGGCAACTTCCAAAGTTCACCTTTAGCCTCTGACTTAGGCACACATGAGAAAACAGGCCCCAAAAGGATGAGACTGCATGCGAGTTGCTAATTTTTTCTCCTTGGGGTTGAATCTCATGACTTCTCAAACTTTCAAAAATCTTCAAGCCTATCTTTGGGGTTATCTATCATCCAGGATCCATTGTTTCTACAGTTGAACCCACTCTCTGCTCCTGACTCTGCTGCATCCTACTTTACAACGTTCTGCTTGGGAGAGGGATGCTCAGGGAAATGCTTCAGACAAGCAGGCACGCTGTACTGGCCTATGAATGTGCTATTGAAACATCTTTATTTCTTCTTATTTGGTAATTTCCCCCCTTCTGTTCTCCTTTCTTCTGTCCTTTTCTAGCTTCTTTTCCTCATTTTGCTTAGTTTTAATCATCTGCCTGGCCATCTGTGCCTCCCCACTTCCCTTCCTTGGAGCTTCTCCAAAGCAGGAAAATATTTCAGCAACTCCTGGGTTTTGCCTCCAAACCCTGTGCCTTTTCCTGGGTCCAGGCTAGAACACAGTGTTTCAGTCCAGGTTTGGAGTCTCTAACACAAATTATTCTCTTGTGAAAACCTAGAAAAGTGCTCTCAGCTGCCCTCTTGGCTTCAGAGCAGCTGTTTAAGTACAAATACATAACGATGACTTTCACAGTGACCTATCTTAGGCACTGTCTTTAGGATTGAATTATCCCAGTCTTTTTCATGTACTTATTCTTGCACGAGTACTGTGGGAGTTACTGGTTGTTCTGTAGTCTCTTGTAGAGGGAGAACAGACACAGGCAGTGGAGGAGTCAATTCCCTAGAGATTTTCTGTGCGTTCTCCTAAAAGCTGGTTAAAAATTAGCTTCACCTCTGGAAAGAGGAGAGGGTGTAAAGGGAGAAGCAGCCTTCTGCCAGCTACCATGGGCTACACGAGGTGCCCAGCCCACCACTGATAACCACTGTTAATAGTGTGTTTTCCAACTGAGGACTGAGCTGAGGGTTCAAATTCTTCATGGCTGGAGCTCTTGGCCTTGGCGTGGCACCCTGGGGTCCTGCTTGGGGCATGGAGACCCTGAGGATTTGCATGGCCATTAAAGAAAGCAGACAGGGAATAAATATTGCATTTTCACCTCTGGTTGATGCTTCCATTGGGGTGCTGGGCTGACTCTGGATCCTGACCCCATGTTCCTCTTTTTGTCCCCAGAAAATGAGTTTCGGGGTGAGCTGCTGAATCAGAGGTGGACCTGCGGAGAGAAGATCAGCAGCTGTGAGGGAGCCACCAGCCTGCACGGCACACGCATCAAGGTGAGTACAGAAGCTCTTACTTTCTTGGGATAGTGACCCCCCACCCCATGTGTTGGCCATGGGATGAGGGCCATGTGCTGCTCCAGCCCTGATGGACCACCTGGTCCTCAGGGGACGGAGCCTTTCCTGTACCCAAAGTGATGGGCAGGACTTGGAAGCCTCTGTCTCCTTGCTACAGCCAAACCTCCTGTGTGCTGAATCCAGGCAGGGAGGGCTTCCAGCTGTTAAGATTTGGCTTTGAGTCCAGATATTTAAATCCTTGCCTTCCTCTCCGGTGCCATCCTTCAAGGGTGGCTCAGATGTGGGTATTTAGGTCACTCCCAGGCCTGTTAAAATAGGCCCTTTCTCCAAGGCGCCGGCTGGTCGGAAGGAGCCCCTTGAACACCAGGTGAAGCTGTGGTGCCTTTGGAGGGGACAAGTGGGGCATTCATTCCTGCCGGGACCCCGGACAGCTCCTGGGCCTCAACAGAGCCACTCATTTACTGCTGCAGCTGGGGCTGATGAAAGAGGTACAGCCAAAGCTGTCAAACCTCCCGGCAGATTCTCTGCCAGCAGATTAGGAAGCTTTAATTAAGCACAGAACTGGGCTGCTAGCTACATAAATGGTGCTTCCTGTCCTTTTTTGGCCTCTCGGTAGCAAGGCACCATCTCCAATGGGTGGGTGGACCCCCCTGCGTGGTGAAGAAACCTCCTCGGGTGACTGATGTTACCAACCCTGTCTGTATCCCCAAATAAACCAAACCCTGGGAAAACCCCAAGCCAGCAAAAATCCATCCTTAAAACGCATCCTTCTTCACTAACAAGCTGTCAGCTGCACACAGGTGTCGCCAGGAAAGCTCACACCTTCTTAGAAAGCAGAGTAAGCAGTTGTTGCTATATTTAAAATGAGCTCAATTAAGGCTTTTCTATTGAACCTGCCAAATAAGCACTTAGATTAGATTTAATAAGATTGTCATATGTTAATAAAGCAATGATTACAAAAGGTAATATTCCCAGTACCTGGTGCTCATCTAGTGCTCTGCCTCTGACAAGCACGTTGTGAATATTAACCATTTCTTGCAACCCCCAGCTCTGCTGATGTGTGCTTTAACTGAGCGACTGGTTTGGGAGATGGGGAGGGGGAGTCTGGAAGGAGCCTGGCTATTGTGGGTTGTGTGCGGAGTCCTCCTACTTCATGGGGGAAGAGGTCTCGATCCCTCTCTGACCTTTGGATCTGCACTCTGTGCACACACTTGCATTTACGTGTGATCTCATAAATACATATTGTATTTAAATGTAGATTTCAGGCCAGTCACAGCTCACAATCCACAGGATGCGCAGTGGTGAAGGACAATGGGATGTGGGGGCATGTTTACTTATTTATTTTTGCCTCTAAAGAATTCCAGGCATGGGATAAAATTTCCCATGACAGGTTTGAAATGAGATCTCTGCAGTGCTGGGGAGAGCTGATTTCTGCATGGAGCCAGCTGAGCCCGTCCATGCGGACGCTCCTGGACCAGGGTGTCTGATGGGAAAATGAACCACTGTCTCCCCAGTGTTTGCTAGCTGGGATGCAGCTGAACAGCAGGCAGGTTGTTGGGGAAGGCTGACTGCTCTCGGGACAAGTAGGGCTAATGCTAGTGGGGTCACCAGAGCCCATCCCTTCCATGAGCAGGGGTTGTTTTGTCCTCTTTGGAGAGATGCACGTAGCTCACTTCAACAATCCCTTCACATCATGCCAATCAAGGATAATTTTATGGAAAAGGCAGCTTATTATCAAGCTGGAAAACAATGAGGTTGAAGAACTATGATTTAATTTTTTTCCCCTACCCCTCCTCTTCTGGCATGAGAGCCATCGGCACGTACGGAGCCACCTTGGCCTCCCCGGCATCGGGATTGCATGTTATAGCACTTTGAAACAGTCAAGAGGAAAGTCTATGTCAACTTAAAGCCCAGCGTATGAAATCACCCGGCCTGACGCACGGATGGATGTCAGCGCCGCGGAGGCGCACGGTGCAGCTGCGGCTGTGTCAGACGTGATGCTCAGGAGCAGCTTTTCTGCTCGGCTTCCCTCGCGTGGAGGATGCTGCTGCCGTCCCCACGGAGCGTCGGCGCTCGGGAGCCGCCTCGCTGGCAGCGCTGGCAGCGCCGGGCGCTTCTCGTGGGGGTTGGACCCTTATCCCGCAAATGCGACCTGACAGCAGGGCTTCAGGAGGATGTTTGTGACACAGCTGTAGTGTTGGAATCGGGGCGGGTACGAGCCGTGGGTTGGCGTCTAAACGTATCAAGGGAAAAAAAAATCCACCCCCTGACTCCAAGCCCCGGAACGCCACGCAGGGTGTCCTTTCCTGGAAGCAGTCAGAGCAAAAGGCAGGCGGGAGCTTATTCAGCCGAGGACAGGACTCACAATAGGTGGAACGTCAGGAGGACTTAAATCAAGCAGCAAGGAAGACCCTAAAGGAAAAAGAGGGGAAAAAAACCTCTCCTAATCTCTGAGTGTAGTTATAAAATAGCAGCTGGGAGCTACTTTTGAGCCTTTTTTTAAAGTAGAGGCACACTGGTATTTTACACACAAAGGTATTTCTTTTTGCATCGCCACTTACTTATTCAATTAAAAATTCACAGCTAGAGAAGGTCCAGCAGGATGAAGCCCTCTTCATTTTCTGCAGTGATCAAAGATGCCGTGGCACTTTGCAGAGAGCAATTTGGAGACCCAGATCAAGGTCTCTCCACCCATGTTCAGCCTGCAATGGCCAAGGAGAAGGAATTCCTGATAGGATGGTGGTAACACCACTCCGAAAAAACGAAGGGAGGACAAATTAGGACAGGCCATTCACATCCATCCTCACCAGCTGGTGGAAGCTGAAGGTCAGTTTTGCTGCCTTTTCCCTTGAGGAGCTCATCATGAGCCTCTCTGGATCTGGAAGAGGGGGAGGACCAAGAAGAAAACTACTTTTCAACAATTTTGTAGGAAAAATGTCATTACTTCTGTCATTTTCCTTCTGCTGCTAGGAAAATCTACGTTTGGGTTTTTTTTAAACTAAAAATAGAGACTCTGGATGTCCGTCTGTCCCTCTAAAACTCAGATGCAGCTTCTTGCAATTGGCATTTTGCTATGTCCACAAATATGCACCAATAGAAGCTCTGATGCTTTTGGTGTAAAATAAATATTCCTGCTGAATCCTCACCTCCCTTTGTCCAGCTGAAGGCTTTTTCAGCGTGTTTATTTCCTCTGAGCTCCGCGGTGCTCTTGAATACGTATCAAGTATTACTGCTGACCGGGGGGAATTTCAGCAGAGCCCTTAATGGCATAGATTTGCATAGAGCTGCCGAAGCCCAGGCACACCTGGGCAGCAGCACATGGGGGGGTCCCAGCAGGTTTATGTTCTGTTACATCCCTTGGTCTCCTGTCGGAAAGGAAATGTGTGTTAAGAAAGGAAAGAAGAAGAAAATATCAACCTTGTAGGTACTTCATAAAATGAAACTTCAGATCTGTGCTGTATTGCTGTCTTGGTAGCACAACAAGACCTTTTCTGTAGAATTGGCCTGTTAAAATTCACATTATACTCGGGTTAAACTCTTTTTCAAGTTTATCTGTCTGAACTGCATTGATTTAGGTTTGCAGTATTGGCACGTGATCGTTATAACTTATATTCTGGTCATGTCAGGGAGCTCCTTAGTGCGGGGTAAACACATGGTGCCACGGTGCAGGGGATATTTCTTCCCTTTAGAGATAAAAGGAGGGGAAAAGGGGAACTCAGAGATGGAATGATGTTCCCAAGGTTACCCTGATTGTCAGTGGCAGAGCTGAATCCTGAAGAGGGTGCCCCGAGACCCAGTGCAGGGTCCTTTCCTGTAGCACTGGGTTAGGAAACTTGCTAGATGCTTATTTTAATTCAGTCTTAGAGATAACCCATTGAAAAGTGAGGAGGAGGAGCAGAATAAACCTCTGTCTTTCCTAGCTGGACTGACATGCCTGTGGCTGACATTTGGTAGAAATAATTTATTTGCACTTTTCCCTTTGGATTGTTTTGTTCTCATTCGGAGTTAAAATAATAAGAGTGAAATCCAGGCAGCTTCTCAGCCTGGCTGTTACGTGAACAAGAGAGAAACCTAATGAAAATACCCTGTTGGTCTCCAGGACTGCAAACATGCACTCTGTGACCTGATATTTTGCGTTAAAATGATCTGTCTAGAGGGCTTCTGGCTGAGAAGGCAGCAATAAAGGACAGTGGTTTCACGTAACCTTCCTGCATCCGAGCCCGACACCACTGAGGCTCCTGAGCTCAGTCGTGGCTGTGCCAGTTATTTAAGTTGCCTGGGAGGAGCAGAGGTTGAGCTCTGCAATGGATCTTATTGCTGGTGTTTCTGCATTTTGGTGGGGAATGAGGATTTTTGAGGACGATGCTGTTATTGATTTAAGCTGAGAGAAGGAGCCTGATGGTAGAAAACAGCCTGGTTGTGCAGAGCCCACCCCATCCTGCCTCTGAGGCAAGTGAAATAAATATATAGTAGTGAGGCTGTGACACAGTCTCTAAACAAATAAAGGGATCTTCCTAATGGGGAAGACCCTAAATAATTCAAGAGTTGTTAGGTGACTTTTTGGGGAGTTTTTTGTGCAGTAGGCCAGGCAAGGCAGCCTATTTGTCTTTTCCATTCTTTGGTCCTCGGCAAGGTTTGGTCTCCAGAGGTCCCTTCTAGCTCTAACAACTCTTAGGTTCCATTGTCTGACCCTGTCTTAGGTGGCCACTCCTGTCTCCACTGCCCATGCGGTGACTGAGTGTGTTTGTGTCTCCCCAGGGCATTTGCCCCGGTTTGAAAGAGGTTTGAAAGAGGTGTGGAAGGCAATGGAAGGAATTGCTTTCAGGTGTAGTGAAGAGCCTGTATAACAGCTCAGACGTGATACTTAATTTCCTGAATACAAATGTGACATGAAATGGGACTTCCCCCATTTATAGATCTCCCACTTTTATAGACAAGCAGCTTGAGCCTTTCCCCCCTGCCTGTCCTTGAAGGACAGGGTTAAGAAAAATGAAATTTTGCTTTGCGTTCCCATGCTGGCCCTGTGGCCTCTTTTTTGGCCAGAGCTGGCCCCTTGCAAGTGATGCCTATTGCCCTTCCCACAGCCTGACCTCCTCTGCCACTTCGAATAACCATTCTACGGGAAACCCATATTGCCAAGGCACCAGCCCAACATGTGCCAATTCCCTGGGAGATCTGTCAAAAAAAAAAAAAAAAAAAGGAAAAAGAAAGAAGGAAAAAAGCAAAAGCCCCCCCCCCCGAAATTCCTTTTGGTTGGAGGCTCCCAGCAATGCAAGGTATTAGTTGTATTGTTGGCGTGCAGCAGCATTAGGGAGCGAGCTCAGCACACGCTGATGTTGAAAGGCTCATAAATGTAATGAAGTCCCTGTGACACCTGCTCCTCTCCACACTTTAAACGTGAGCCATTGGTCCGCAGGGAACCAGGGCTTTAAAAATACAAATTATAGTAATTGTCTGCTGTGTTATTGGGAAGATTGTAATAAACGTGGAGCACAACACCGCAGTGCCATGAGCTGAATGCTGACAGGATGCATAAATTGCTCCAGGTTTTGATTCCCCACCACCCCTTTTTTTTTTTTTTCCTTTTTTTCCTTTCCTCTCCAACCTCCCCATCTAACAAATCACATAAATCATTGCATGCTACCACTGAATTTCTGGAGGGCGGAAAGGAGAGAGGCACTCGGGGAAACTTCTTTCCTCCCCGCTGAGGAGGTTTTAGCTGTGATGCCCCGTGGGGATGGTCCCCTCTCCCTGCCTGCCCAACAGCCATCCTCCCTCCCTTCCTGCAGCCTCCAAACCTCAGGGGAAGCACCAAGCAGTGCATCCTTTGAGGGTGAGGCCCCTTCTGCTGGTGACTGCGAGCAGCATCCATTGAGAAAGGGTTTTAAGGTGCATGTGGGGATGCAGTGGCACATCTCATACCTGCATCCTTCCTACGGCCAGCAGAGCAGCACGTGCTCTGAATGCATGTCCCTTCCTGCCTCTTGGCCAGGGGGAGCAGCTGCTGATGTCCCTGCTCTCTCAGGGGTGCTGGAGGGTTTTGCCATGGAACCTCCTCATTTGGGGATGGCATAGGAGCCAGTTGGATCCTTCTCTAGCTGGCCCTTGTAGAGGATTTTCTAAGGTTAATTTGTTTTTATTATGTCAAATTCCACTTGTACATGGTCCTTTTCCTCACTTTTCTCTGTCCGTGTTGTCTCAGGAGGAAAAGTCCCACACGGTAACACAGCAAGAAAAGCCAAATTGTCTTGTCACCAACCTTCCAGGCTACAATGCCTGTCCCTGCTCACACCCCAGTCCCACTGTTCCCCCTTGGCATTTGCTGCCAAACATTCCTGCCTGCAGAGAGAGCATCTGTGTCAAGAGCAAGACATAAAAACAGCTCTTTGACCACTTCAGCAACTCTTTTGACAACTTTAATGAAATGCCATTTATATTATTCCAGCTCTGTCTTTGGGTTGTGCCTTGGAGGTCTCTGCTTTCCTGCTCCCACCTCCGGGCACTGCCTAATTTCCAAACCTCCCTGACACCAGGGCTTGGGTGCTGCACCCCAGAGGTGGCTCCACTTCAGCCTTCTGCTGCCTCGTGGTACGTGGGGATGTTTAATTAATATCGAGCACTTTGAAGTCCCCGATGTTACTTATTCATGTCCGTGTTCCCCGCAGCCCCTCCTGTTTGATGTCCATGTTGGGGGGGTGGTATTCAGCTGCAGCCCTCTTTGTGGCAAATGTAAGCAGAGAGGAGAGGTTGCTCTTTAGGGCACTTGTGAAAAGTTGCCCTTCTCAGGCAGGAGGTCACCTCGGAGATTTCTGAATATGTGCTGACATTCCACCTCGATGCTCACAGCACTTCTGGGATGTAAATCCAGAGAAACCAGTTCTTCCCTTAGCAGGTGCTATCTCAAGCACAGCCGTTGTCCATCACAGACCATCACATCTGGGTGTTTGTCCCTCTGTGGTACCCAACAAGAAGAGAGTCCTTCCTGTATCTCGGGATGTAGAAATTAATTTAAAGTTGCTAAATTTGGGCACTGTGGGTTGAACAATGGCATCAAAGCGAGAAACCTGAACCTCAAAAACACAGGAAAGCTTTCCCTGTTGCCGAGGTATTTACACAAAGCAATAACCACATGCAAGATTGTCCGTTAATGATAATTTTCTTGCTATTTTTCAGCAATGGTTTTTTTTCTTTCTGTTGCAGATGAGTTTGGAAAATGACGATAAGAGAGCACGCACGCGATCCAAGTCCGTCAGAGGTGAGCATCTGGTTATCCTGCAGCACTGGGCTGTACAGTCCTGAGCTCCCTGCCCTGTTCCAAATAGACTTTAATTTTTCAGGTCTAGCCTTAACTCATTAAGTAACCCTCACTGTTCCCCACTCCTCAACCCCACTGAAATTTTACTAAAAATCCTGCAAAACTCCCAACCAGAAACCTTTATAGATCCATATGTTATTTAACCCTCACTCTCTACACCCAGAAGAAGGAAAATAACAAGCAAATTAAAAAAAAAAAAAAAAAGCTCCTGTGCATGCTTTGCTGTAGGGGATGGCAATCACTGGAGCTTCAGATCAGCTCCCGGGGCTTTCATCATGCTCACTCTGCCAGCGGCTTTGAAGTCGCACATCTAAGAATGCCTGGCAGAAGTAGCTCATGTTGGAAAAGCAAATGGGCCATCCCCTGGCAGGGATGGGAGGACAAACGACTGGTTAATGCAAAGCTTGATTGCTATTTATTTTCTAATTTAAAAAAGAAAAAAAAAAAAAAAGAAAAAGAAGTGCAGGTCTTTGCATGCTTTTTCTTTGGGAGAAGGTGAGGGGCTCTGATACAGAGTCCAGGGTGACACCTCAGGTGATCCCATAGCCATCTGTGGTGGTTACACACCAGTCTCTTTATTTTGGTTCCTTTTTGTTGTTGTGGATTTGACAAATGACAAAGGTGGCTGGAAGCGAGGAACAAACAAGGTTGGAAAGGTGTGATGGCTGCAGGGACTGCAGTTTCATCCTACAGCTGGGCTGGACCACCTTCGTTTGTCCTCTCCCTCCTTCCTCCTTGCTCTTCACAGCATCTGCATCTGTTAGAAACAAAGTCAAACCCAGATGCTGCCAGTTGTGTCCAAGCCTGGATATTTGCATTTCACTGCTTTGTTGCACGTACACGAAGGTGCTCGCTCAGGTTGCAAATGAGAGCCCCCTGACTGTATTTATTTTCTCACACCCTGCCTTCCCTTCTCTTAAATCTGGGTTTTCTCAATGTGAAAAGGTAATTTATTGTGTACACCCTGGGATTTGCCACTGCCTCCAGTTTGTTGAAGCCTGTGAGTTATCCCACTGGGAGCTCGATCCCAGGAAACCCAATTAGCTCAAACAAATTGAGCAAATGTGTTATGGTTTTTAGCCTGGGCGAATTTAGACTTATGTTCAGGGATTTTTTTTTTTTTCCCCTCCTGATTATTTGGATTCCTGGCTGGATGTAAGATTTCAGCTACAATGTGAAGTTATTGTAATGTAGTTACTGTGAGCAGCGAAAAGTCCTTGTAGTCACAAGTAGGGAATAATCCCTAAACCCCTACAAACTGTTGTTTACCCTAAACCCCAAGTAATACATCCCCTACCATATGTCTGAACATTGGCAGGGGCTCACACATCAGTCCAGTGCGACAAGGGGAGGAGAAAAATGTTGGTGTTGTAGAGGTGAATGTGGCTATTACAGGAAAACAGTCGGGAACTGCGAAAAAAGAAATCAATGAGCAGATTTTAAAGGCAAACACAGAGAAGAAGACATGAGAAAACTCAGTCTTTACTTCAGCTTGTTCGAGTTACATGCATGCATGTCAGTGTAGCTCCACTGACTTCAAAGTCATCATGTATTTAGAGAAGAGAGGTAGTCCCTGATGCTGCACACGTGCACTCATGTGCTTGGAAAGAAGCACAGGGATGAGGATTTACAGGGCAGGATTATGATTTACTACAGGCTGGCACGCAGTAAATGACAGCAGGATAGACTTTCCCTTTCTGTCCCAAATGGGATGCCTGAGGAGGCCATAGAAACCCAGCTGCCTGCCGGAGAGTTTCTCCCAGAGACAGGGGATGTCTTGGGGATGGGGCTGGGCACGTCTATTGTGTTGCTGACCGTGTGTTTATTCCCATTGCTGCATCCTGCCCCTTCGCCCAGTGCCCACGGAGCTCATCGGCCAGGAGGTGAGGTAAGGACCCTGCTCCTCCTCGGCGGTGGGAGGGAGGGGGGACCTCATGGTGGGACTGGATGGGAGAAGCCCCTCAGCTCGGGAACCTGCGTGTGTGCCGCATACCAGTGGGATCAGTGGGGTGGAGGTCTTGCTGGGGGCTTACACTGGTGGGCGCCTCGTGGTGTCCAAGTTCCCGGGGTACCACTTGACAACACATGTCAGGAATCACAGGAGTTAAAGGGATGAAAGCAGGACCTCTGGAAAGGGGCACATTAGACTAGAGACCCTTCAGCCATCCTCTGTCAAATCCTTTATCTAGACCCCAGCAAAACGTAATGCCCGTGGTTTTTATTTCAGGATCATTAGGGACAACGTCCTACTAACCAACTAACCGGAGCTTCTTTTCCACATATTTTACAACCTCTTATTTCCCCCAAACAACATCGTGTCACATCACTTCTCATGCCAGATGCTCCTCCTTTGGCCCCTTGTCCCTTGTTCAGTCACCGAGGTCCTGTTGTCTCTCATTTAGCAGTGCTGGCTTGCCAACAGCAGCAGCCAAAAGAGCAGGAGTGGAGCCTCTGCAGCCCTACAGAGCTTCTTATTTAGGTATAACAGCCTCCCCCACCCCTAAGCTCCCACTAAACCTTACACAAGGGCTTATGCAAGAGGTAGGAGTATTTAACCTGGACAGGCACTAATAGCAGGGGCTGCCTCTCGAGCAGCCTTCCTTAGAAAGCCGTGTGTGTCAAAGAGTAATTGGACCTTAACCAACCCAATTTCAGAGCATTTCTGCTCCTCCACTCTCCTATTACTCTGGAGAGCCGGGAGGATGGAGGGGTGGGCATGCCCCTTCTCCAACTTTTATTGCTGAACACTTGAGTGGAGGTGGTAATTGGAGCAGGTGACATATCTAAGGGGCAGGACAGAGTGCTCCACAAAGCCATCTCTGCAGCTGTCACCTAATTGCCTGAATAACTGGACGATTAATCGACTAATTGGAAGCAGGGCATCGTCTGCATAACAATAAGAAGCCCTTTTGTCAAGCAGATGAAGGCTGGAGAGAGGGGGAGAGCTGGTCGGTGTGGTAGTTCTCGAGAGATGGAGAGTAGCTTTAATAGACCTCGAAGCTTCTTTCCCATTTTGGGACTCCTGCCAAAATACAGGAAATGTCCCCAAAGGAGGGTGAGGAGGGAAAGCCTGGCCCAGAGCATGTCGAGCATCACCTCTGTGCTGGTGCTTTTTAAAGGCATTAAATTAGCACACTGAAGCCAGAACCATTCCAAATCGATACCCGCTTTGGCAAACCTCGATGCTGAACCACTTGCCTCTTTCCTACGTACTTTTAATTGCAGGCTTCATTTCACCACATCAAAAATGGGGTGGGGGTAATCAGACAGGAAAACTTATAAAGGCCTGTAACATCTTCATCAGAGCTGCTCTTGTTTCCCACTGAATAAACCCTTTTTCAGGCAAATCCCTGGTGACATAAACACTGCTCTGTCTCTTAGTGTTCAGTCACTGAAAGTGTGTCTGGGGCTGCTCCAGACAGAGCAGCCTCAATCAAGACTGAGGGCAATTAAAATTAAATAGACTTTTAGATCATAAGCAGCAAACAAGGTAGCTCCCCCTTTCAACTGCACATGTTGGTGGAATGAGATCTTTTCCTATATGACCTCGAGTGTTCTGCTGGAGAAAGGGACACTCACTCACACCTCACTGCCAGGGCAGACCCCAGGCGTGGTGCGGCTTGGGCTCTGTGTGGATGCCAAAAGAGCTGGGAGCCATCCCCCAGGCGATGGCACTGAAGGATGCTCAGCATCACGGGCTCAAAGCAGGCCCCAGGCAAAGGGGACAGCAGGAAGGGGGGGACTTGTCTTGGAGGAGCCAGGAGGTGCAGCTTCCACCCGCCCAGAAAGCTGTGTCCCCTCGGTGGGTGTGCTGCCACCATTTGCCTTCTCAGCACTAGCTTTGCTAACTGAAAGCAAGCTGGTCTCCCTGGAGGAAGGATTTCTGCTCTCCTGACAGTTTAGCAGCCCTTTCCTGTCCTGGTTTTGGGTTGAATTACGTTTTTTGAACACAGCAATCTGACTTGTATTCTGGGGAGTTGAACCATTAATAACCCACCGGTGTCCTCAGAGCTGCTGCCCCCATTAGTGCAGTGAGATCCTCTGTGTCCTCAGCTTTCTGCAAGGGCTGAGCTCTGTGCTGAGAGCAGACATTCTGAGTCCCTAAAGCCTGACTTGGCACTTGGTACTATTTAATGTTGTCCCGTGTCTTTTACTCCAAGAATAACAGGCTGGCCAGATCCCCTCTGGGCTGGCGATGCCTTCTCCCTTTGCACTGTCATCAGGAGATTTCATTAGTGCTTCCAACTTCCCGGGCTGAGGGTGATACAGTGCTAAATGAGGTTATTAATCCTACACGACTCCAGAATTCCTCAGACATCAGGCAAGTCACTTGGGCATCCTATAATCAATGCCATAATCTGGTTTTGCCAGAAAATGTTTGCTTTAATGCTTCTTATCTGGAGCCCTTACAGCTCCCGAAGCTGGGACTAATTACCCCTGCAGGGGAGGCGCGTGGTCTGGAGACGAGGGATGCTCAAGCGAAGGCAGCACTGGCTGTGAGTGTGGCTCAGAGCTCCCTGCAAGTCTTTAACTTATCCTCTTCTGCAGAGCAGCAGGAAAAAAAAAAAAAAAAAAAAGAAGGGATTTTGGAGACCTGGCGACCCAAATCCATCCCCCCAGAAGTGGCACTCCAAGGTGCTCTTGAGGATTTTAGCCCCGGTGATCTTCACCCAAAGTGCTCTGGGTAAAACCTCCTCAATCCACTTCCAGGCTGCTCTTTCCAAAAAGCCACCCATTTCTCACTGTGAGGAACCACAGTTTCCTGAGAAGCCAGCAAATAAGGAAAACAAACATGTTTTCCTCTTGAGAAAAAGAAAACTGAAGAGTGGCAGCGAGGAGGCAGAGCTTAGTAGTTGCTGTCTGCCTTTAAAAGCTTGCTCTAACACATGCAAATCTTTAATTAAACATACTCATACAACTATAGCGAACCGTTCATCTAATTAAATGGGGTGAGTAATTTCATTAATTTTCAGCAAACTGCAAGGCTGGTCTCCTACCCTCCTCCCTTGGAATTCAAAGGGACAAGCTGAACCATTTGAGGGAAATTATCTTCCCGTTTGCGGTTATTCTGTTCCTGGTGAACAGGACCTGTTTAACTGACCGTAGTTTATACACCCCTAATTAAAAATGAATTCCCCGAGTCCTGTTGCTGTTCTTGATGTTTGCTTGTTTCCCTCCCAAGCTGTCCAACGCCAGGCTGTAACGGCTCCGGACACATCCGTGGCAAGTATGCGAGACACAGAAGGTGAGGCTGGATTGGAGGTAGTGGAGTGGAAAAATGTGAGTAGGAAACCTAGAGACAGAGGTTCCCTGGAAAAAAAACTGATTTAGAGCAGCAACCCAACTTGTCTGCCCCAAATCTGCCTGTCAGAGAGCCTGTTTCTGACTCTCCATCAGTTCCTAAGGGATTCTGGGGAGGTCTGTTTCTCCAGGCTGACAGCAGCCCCCAAACCATGACAGAAGTACCTGACTCAAGTGTCTGGGGTTGGTGGGAGCTGTTGGCAGGCAGAGGTTTGGTCTGCTTAGTGCCTGTATGGATGGGGAGGGGAAAAAAAGAACACGTTGTCTGCCTTGGAGGCCATGCCAGCCTTAGCTGATGGTTATTATCATGCTATAACGGTGAAATTGGAGCATTTGGCCAGTTCTGCATCCCCTGCTTGGTTTCATGGTGGTCCTGATGCCCATCATCAACAGGGGTGCTGCGAGCTGCTGCTCCCTGGACAATAACTGCAAGGATGTTGCATCCTACCATCCATGCTCTCATTTCTGAAAAAAAGTCGATGTAGTTGCACAAAGTCAAGGCCTGAGAGTAGCTCTGGCCACAAAGGGTTAAACCAGCTAAAAATCTGGGTTGCTGGATGGTTTTTTGGGTAGTATTTGTGTATTTGTCCCACTTGCCTTTGCCTAACTGGTTGGGATGAGGTAACCAGGCCTTTCTCACTTGGGAATGCCTTTCGTCTGCTCCTTGATCCCACCTGCAGTTTACAAAGCTGCCCTCTGGCAAAGAAGAGGAAACTTCAGGATGCGGAGGCCGAACATCTGGTGTCAAAGAGAAAATCCCATCCGCTCAAACTGGCCTTGGATGAAGGCTACAACGTCGACAGCGACGGCAGCGAGGAGGCTGAGGCGAAGGAGGAGTCCGGCTCCGACGAGTCAGAGGGGATGCTGGAGGAGGACGAGGCGGAGACGATGGAGCAGGAGGAGACCCACAGCCCCGAGCCAGCAGAAGGTGCTTTATCATTATTGATTGCAGAGCTGTGTTCTGCAGATGAAGAAAGGGCAGGGAGTGTTAACAACCAGGAGTTATAGCTCCTCTGAATTATGTACAGGATGGGTCCTTCAATTATTGCTTTGGGTGGAAGCACAACAGCGAAGCTCTGCTTACGCTGAGAGGGGACACACACTGATGGTATCCAGCGTCTTAAAAATGAGAGCTTTTCCATCAGGGATGCTCCGTGGGGAAAGACTCATGGAAAGCACAGAGGAACTTGCTGTGTGGCTCAGATGGCAGTGGGGAAAGCAGCTGGGGTCCCTCACTTGGTGCTGTGAGGGGCTCAGCAGGAATCATCCCCCTGACTGGATAGAGCTGCTATCCAAGAGGAGGAGTGACCAACAAAGGAGATGGGTGTCCAGCCAGGGTCCTGATGCTGTCTTGCTCACTGTTTTGCAGCCCTGGTATGGGGAGCACTTGGGAGCAGGGGGGTCAGGTGGCTGCTGACAGGGGTGTTGGAAGGGTAGGGCCAGCTGGGAAGATGGGGCATCTGAACCCCATGAAAACTTCCTTATGGAAATGTCCTTTCTACCTGCCATCCCCAAATGCAATAAATTAGGCCATTCCAGGGGCAGAACAGCCTGGCTCTGTTTCAAATTTGTTTAAATACAAAAGAGATATTCATGAGCTTATATTATTACTTTCTTTTCCTCTTTTTTTCTTTTCCTCCTTTCTTTCCCCCCCCTTCTTTTTTTCCCTCTTTATTTTTCTTCCTTTCCTCTTTTCTCCCTTTTCCTCTTTTCTTCCCTTCCTTCTTTCTCCCTTTTTTTTTCCCTCCTTTTTTTTCCCTTCTGTTCTTTTTTGTCTTTTCTTTCTTTTCCCTTTTTTCTTTCTATTCCTTCTTTCCCCCCCCTCAGACAGAAGCCCAGCAAAATCAACCCACTATGGACAAAACACAGCAACAAGCACGTCTGGGCCCAGCAAGGCCAACTACAGCAGCTACCAAGAGATAATCGCCAACTCCCTCCTAAACCTGGGCCAAATAGCAGAGGAAACCCTTGCCATCGAAGGGCAGCTGCCCGAAGAAGAGCTGCAGGTCTCCAAGCCACCACCCAACGTTGTGCATTTGGTCCACGAGGATGCGGGAGAGGAGCTGGTGGAAGAGGAGTGCGACAAGGAGATCATCATCCAGACAGAGGATGCAGAGGAGGTCATCGAGGTGACCAGCGAACGCAGCAGCGAGTTGTGTCCGGAGCACAGGGATGATGCCAACTGCGAGGAGCCCTGTAAACTGGAAAAGGCTGAAGCAGAGGAAGAGGACGATGATGATGAAGAGGAGGATGAGGAGGAAGAGGAGGAGGAGGAGGAAGAGGAAGAAGAAGAAGAAGAGGAGGATGAAGAGGAGGAGGAGATGGCTCCTGAAGTGATCTGTGAAGAAGCTCCTCACACTTCTCAGGACACCCAGAAAAGCCACTGTGAAGGGCAGTTCAGTCCGAAGCCTGAGTACTCGGTCATCGTGGAGGTCCGGTCGGACGATGACAAGGACGATGACGCCCGCTCCCAGAAATCAGCCGTGACCGATGAGTCAGAGATGTATGACATGATGACGAGGGGGAACCTGGGGCTGCTGGAACAAGCCATCGCACTGAAAGCCGAGCAGGTGAAAATTGTGCGGGAGCCCAGCCGGCTGCCAGGAGAACACGTAAAGCACTTCCAGGTGGATGACAAACAGAGCAAACCACTGGACAGCATCCGAAAGAGTTACTATGGCAAAGGTACAGGGACAAGCCTCTCCTTCCTTCCTTTCCATCCCCAATAAAAGAGACAAACTTGTCTGCTCAGCACCCTTTGATAATTAGGCTGATGGGAGGGAGCTCACAGCCCACAGGGGGAATTTAGCCACAAATCCTCAATGCCCAGAGGGATGGGGACATCCTGGAGGTCAACAGTGAATGCACAAAATGATGGTGTGCTCTACACTGTCATGAGGGTTCCTCACTCTCCGCATGGGAATTGCTTGGCTGAATTGTCCATTGGCCTTTGAAATCTGAGCCCGAGCGGTAGGGCTGGTTTAAAATCCAAGTGGGTTTTAAAGTAGTGTTAGGAGTCTGGCCACAGCAACATAAGGGACTTGGCAGGGGCTCTGGCATCCTCCAGCACTGACCTGGCTGCCTGCTCAGTGCCTGTGAGCTGCTCCATGCTCCAAGCTGGGTTAGTTCTTCAAATTACTTTGCCAATTTCGATTTTTGAATCTTCCTGTGTTACAATTCCACCTTCAGGAAAAAAACCTCCAAACCCTAAGTTTTCTCTCTGCTTGACTGCAAAATCGGTGGGAAGCATCTTCAGCAATTTTTTGTCTCCTTTCCACCTCTTCTCCTCCAAATCCACTCCAAACCTGCTCCCCACTGCCCTTTTCCCACAACCTTTAGATCCTTCAAGACCTGAGAAGCGAGAAATCAAATGTCCAACTCCTGGTTGTGATGGGACTGGCCACGTCACGGGACTGTACCCTCACCATCGCAGCCTCTCCGGTTGCCCGCACAAAGACAGGATCCCCCCCGAGAGTGAGTACATGGAGGGGTAACAAGGGCTGCTTACATTAGTCTGATGCCTTATTTCCTGGGGGAATTTCACACCTGATGGGTAGAGCTCTCTCAAGGCTGATGGGCTCTCCAAATAGTCCCAAATTATGGGAATTATATGACTGAGTCTCTAGCACAAGAGTGATGTTATTCCTTGGAGTATAAAAGAGTTTTTGGTGTGGGATGGTGCTTCTCCAAATTGATCCTGAGTGTTGCTGTCCACCAAAGTGTTATTGCTGCTCACAGGAAATGCAATGGAGATTTACTTGGAAGTCCTGCCCTTCTTAAAGATTATTAGCACCATCCTGTGGAGAACAAGGTCTCTTCTCTGAAAATCAAAGAGGGGCTTCAAAAACACCTGCCCGCCTCCAGAGGTGTGTTAAGCAGTGCCCATCTTTACACTGAAAATCTCAGGTTGGGAATAAGGGGATATTGTTCTTCCTTGATGTCCAAATATGTTGGTGTGCAGGAAAGGAGAGGAGTCACTCAGGATGTGCAGGTTAGCTGAGACTCCTTCTGTGCTCTCATCACTGTAAAATTCACAAGGTGCTATACCAAGATTCACCTATTTTACAGAAAATATTTATCATCATCGTAACAGATTTTTGTATATGCATAGAGAGGTATTTTATTTCTACCTCTCTACCAGCATCCTAAATAGCTTTCCCTGTACAGACACATAAAATCAATGTTGTATGTTTATGATAATGGCATAATAGACAAAAAAAAAAAAAAAAAAAAAAAGAGGAAGGAGCACTTCCTTATCAGTAATTTCAAAGGTTGCAGACCTGCCATAAACACGGGAACTGCAGGAAACAAGGAAAAAGTACAGCTATCTTCACAGGCTGGAATGCAAGAAAAAATATTAATAAATAACACAAGCTGTGTGCTTTAAAAAGCTTGCAGATCAAATTATTTTCTTTACTTTTAAGGTCAGCACTGCAGGAAGCAATAATCCTGAAGATTAAAATTAAAAAAAAAAAAAAATCAAACAAAGACTAGTCCTAAGGATAAAAGCAGAGATACAACTTCAATCACTTAAAACTACCTGAAATCAGGAGACCTGGTTCCAAAACACGGATGGGTAGGAAGGGCTGCATGGGGGGAACTGGATTGCAATCAGCAAATGAGGAGAAAGCCCAGGCTGTGTGCACAGATGCTAATCTAGTGCTGACCTGAGTGCTGTTGCCTTTTAATTATTTTTTTTTCTGCAAATTCTAATTACAGCATTTCACATTCCCTGATTTATAGGAAACCAGCGTACAAGGCTTGATGATTTTGTCTTTTTTTTTTCTCTCTGATTTTTATTAAGTTGTTTTTGTTTCCTTTCCCCTTTCCCCTTCCCCCTCTTGCTCTGAAGTCTTGGCGATGCATGAGAACGTGTTGAAATGCCCCACCCCAGGCTGCACAGGACAGGGTCACGTCAACAGCAACCGCAACACGCACAGGAGGTACCGCTTTGGCTTCTTCTTACAAGGGCACGGAGTGACAGGACAAGGGGGAATGGCTTCAGACTGACAGAGGGCAGGGTTAGATTGGATATTAGGAAGAAATTCTTCCCTACGAGGGTGGTGAGGCCCTGGCACAGGTTGCCCAGAGAAGCTGTGGCTGCCCCATCCCTGGAAGTGTCCAAGGCCAGGTTGGATGGGGCTTGGAGGAACCTGGAATAGTGGGAGGTGTCCCTGCTCAAGGCAGAGGATTGGAACTGGATGAGCATTAGGTCCTTTCCAACCCAAACCATTCTGTAATTCCTGATTCTATGATGCTAGGTTGATGTGATTGCAGGTGCAAGGTGAATTTCTCTCATTACTCATTCAGTGTGGAAGAAGCAAACATTTTTCTCATGGGCTCAGTGCAGCTCTGGGTCCCTGAATTAAAGCTTTTCATGCTCATTCCTCATGCTTAGTTTCCTTCTCTCTTTTGGTGTCCTGTCAAAAAAAACCCCTCGACTCCCACAGTTTATCTGGGTGCCCCATTGCTGCTGCTGAAAAATTAGCCAAATCACATGAAAAGCAACAAACCCAGTCTGGTGATCCTTCGAAGAGCAGCTCCAATTCTGACCGGATACTCAGGTAGGTGGGTCAGCAAAGCCCAGCCCCACATCCCTGCACTGCCCCAGCCCTCCCGTCACGGCTCCCTCCAGCTGTATCTTGATACTGCTGAGTCCTGTTGTTATGATCATAGGTCTCGCCAAGGTGGGGAGATATTTAATTGATGGTCCCAGGGAGAGCATTGAGGACAATGAATTGCTTCTGTAGCATCAATTAATGCTGAGGCTACAGGCCAAAGGGTTTTACCAGTGCAGCAGAAGGCACTTGTGCCGATTGCTCTGCAGCACAAACTGCCAGCAAGTGATGGCTATTATATTAGCATTATAAGGAGGGTGGGCTCAGGGAGGGGGAGGAGGAGATTTAGGCTACATACAAATCACTCCATGGCAGTTGCGTGTAAGTCCACCTGCTTTTCTTCCTTCGCCCACACGGTTCAGAGGAGAAGAACCTGCCACTCCTTTCCAAGCCAGTCACATTTATTTTGATATTTCACCCATCTCTATCTTCCCGGGAGGAAGGGCTGTCTCACGTTGAGGATGTCCCTGAGAGATGCTGGCTCCCGTAGCTGATGTGATTCATGAGGCTACAGATGGATTGTAACATGGTTAGTTATTTTGCAACGAGAGCAGGATAAAAACCGCAGTGCAAGGCCTGAGCAGCGCTCCCACAAAGGCATCCAGCTCTGATTAATTTATTTATTTGCTCCCCAGGTCTGCTGAGCACCCTGGTGCTCCAGCACTCACTGCTTTAAGCACGCCATTTAGGGCGATTACTTATTTATGTGCAGCGGAGGCTGCGCCGGGCGCAGAGCGCTCTGAGCGCATCACGAGGACGGTCCATGCTCCAAGGAGCGCCCGCTCCGAGGACTCACTGGTGGAAAGAGGTCACGGGAAGGAGAATAACAATAGGCCATTTATATACAATTTATATGCAAGACAAATTGATTCATGATATAGGCAGCCCCGCAGAGCCAGGTCTCTAGGAGGGACTACAGGCAGGGGAGAGGCCGTGGTGCCTCTGCAATGAACCTGCACTGGGGAGTGGAGCCAAACTGGGGTCCTCATGCCTTTGTGTTGCCACCCTGTGTCATGGGTCCCATGAGTGAGGGATGCCCAAGCTTTTATTGGGTTGGAAATTGCTGCCTCACCACATCAGCCAGCAAGAATGTTGTTTTTGGATGAGATTGACACCTTGTTGCTTTGCTTAAAAAAAAGAGGGGAAAAAAATGAAGGCAAAAAAAGGATGAAAAAATAAAAATGGAATCTAAGAGAACTGAACTAGATGCAGACTTGCTGCGAGAGAACAAAAGGGCCGTTGCTGCCTTCTCATCCCCACTAATCCCTCAGAATCAAGGTGCAGCTACACGTCCCCATCACATCTGGTCCCCTCCCAGCAGTCACCTCATCAAGGAAACGAGAAATAATTGCTGATCATTGTTTCATCCTCAGGCCTATGTGCTTTGTGAAGCAACTGGAGATCCCTCAGTATGGAAGCTACCGGCCCAACATGGTCCCAGCAACCCCACGGGCCAACCTGGCCAAGGAGCTGGAGAAGTACTCCAAGGTCACCTTCGATTATGCAAGTTTTGATGCTCAGGTTTTTGGCAAACGCATGCTTGCCCCAAAGATTCAGACTAGCGAAACCTCACCTAAAGCCTTTAAATGTAAGTTGGGAGCAGGGATGGGCTGGGTTTTTTTGTGTTTTCTGCCTTTCTCAGCATGTTGTGAGGCTCTTGGGATTGTGGCTTTGGGGTGATGGGAGAGGCTTGGGGCTGAGCTGCTGGGATGGGGAGTCTGAGACAGGTCCCAAGGTGGGCACCTTTGGTGGTGAGAGGAACCCATGGCCACTGGTAAAGCTTTGCTTGGAGGAGAGTTGCTTTGGCTTTTGCTTTGGGAAGAACTGTGGTGTGCACGTTAACCTGAGCGATGTCTCGAGGTGGGAGAAGTTACACAGTAGTCCTCAGTCAGTCCCCATTGCTTTGCAGCTCATATCTATTGATCTGTCTTTCCTCATCTAGCTAAATGGATTACAGTATTCTTCTCTTCCATCTTATATATGACCCATTCCACCCATTTGTCTTTCCTGCTGTGCTCTGATCTCCAGCTCTGCTGCCTATCGATCACCCACCTCTATTTTCCAGCTCTTTCCTGTTGTAACCACCCACCTCTGCTCTATTCTGAGGACCTTGCCCTGGGTTATAACACTGTGGGTGAAAATAAAATGGCTAAATAAACCTTGAGGAGTCAGGCTGTCAGGGGCAGGAGCGACGTCGCATGGGGAGACACGCTGTGCAAACGTGTTAAACCTCCCCCTTCCCTTTGACACCGACCGTGCACCTGAAGACATCTTTTTGAGGGAAAAAGAAAAGTATTTAGAAGCCCAGTTTGCAGAAGTCAGCAGCCTCAAGAGAGCTTTCTGTCTGGCTAATCCCACTTCCACAATCCTGTTTAATCCTGATGCAGCTGCTCTCTAAAAGAGTGCTCGTACTTGAAAGCATCCTGGTTGTTGCACTACAATGGGAGCGCCCTTTATTACAGTACTAAATCTGTACAGGATCAGACAATGAAATTGGATGGAGGCCAGAGAGCACAACTGCCACTGTCATCCTGGGTTAGGGCTGATGGAAAAGTAATTTGTTTCCCAGCACAAGTGATTCTCTCGTTGAATAGATTGTGTTATTTGCAATATTAGGAAAGAATTTTCAGGGTAATTGTACTGACAAAAATAATTCCAGCAGACCCACTAGGATAATCCTTTCTATTTTTTCTCATCACTTATTTCACTAATTTGCTGATTGCGAGTCTATTAGTGGTAGAAATACTTATGAAATGGAAAAGCATCGCTGAGCCTACGGTGTGAAATTGAAATTGGCATCTCCCGATCCTGGATATTGTCAGGTTGGGCAGGCGGATACCCACAGCCCGCCGCAAAGACGTGGATTAAACCGGACGGGAAAACAAGCAGCCAGACACAAGAATAACCATTTGGGCAAACCTCCAATGAGTTAATCAAAGCGACAAGATGAATATGATTGCCAATCATAGCAGGGAAATCTGCTCCTCTCACCGAGAACTTATTTTAAAGAGATCTTCATCCAGAGGGATTTATATTCCCCTGCATGTGTGTGCATAACTCCCATTAATGTCAATATGCATTATATACGCACGCAACGAGGAAGAAAGCAGTGAGGGGAAGATTAGTATTTTATAGTGTCTTATTTTACAAGTTCATAATGGGAATAATGAAATCACTTTGCTCCATGGCTGCATCAACAGAGGTTGTCTTTGCTTTGCCATCATCAGGCCAAAGCTAATGAGTCTTCCCAGGGTGAGACTCCCACTAATAGGGGGATGATTTCCTCCAGAAAGGGAATAGTAGAACGAATTCAGAATTTGAAGAATTTGATAATTGATTCAGAATGAAATCCTGTGACTGTTCCAAATCAGATGATCCCCTCTTAGCGCCCACTGAAACTACTGACTTAGAGGGACCCTGTGTGGGTTAGGGCTCCCCTAAATGGGACCAGGTTCAGGTTTTATTAATAGGGAATAATTAATTTTTATTATTAGGGAAAGTTTTATTGTGCATTCGGCCTGAGAAATGCTTTCATTTCACAGGGTGTGAAGAGAAATTGCATTTCCAGGTTGGCACTGCTGCTACTGTGACATACAGTAACACTGTGGCAGCGTGGCCACGTGCAGCTGTACAATAAATCCTGCTATTCAGGCATATTTAAATGACATGTCAGCTGTCAGAAAATCCATATTTCACCAATGTCATCCTCGGAAGATCATATTTTATGACCACGGTTTTTCTAATAATGTAATACTTTAAATTTTAAGTTTTCAAACGTGCCGCTAGAAACCTCCCTGTAAGGCAGCTCTGCAGATAAGTTATGGACACACAGAGGACAATCAAATAAAGAGCCAGGAAGCTTCTCTGGGCTTTCCCTTTAACTGCTTCCACCGAGGAGTGGCCCTAATGAAGAAAAGCACTTGTGTTTTGGGTATTGATGGCGGAGTCAGTTAATGAATTAACCTTTCACACCAAGAGACAAGCACAAGCTGCAGCCAGCATTGCTCCTGTTGCACATCCCAGGCAACAAACCAGCCCTTGGACTGGGAATAACCCCAGGAACTGCGAATACGTTAGCTATGTCAGACTGACTTAACCTCTCCCTGCTGCCCATGCTGGTTATACATTAGCCTTGTGTTGTTCCTTCTCTTTTTATTCCAGCCAAACCTTTTCCAAAGGCCTCTTCCCCCAGCCACAGCCCCTCCAGCAGTTACGTGAAGAGCACTTCATCTTCCTCCACAGGCTTCGACTACTCCCACGACGCTGAGGCTGCACACATGGCTGCCACGGCCATCCTCAACCTCTCCACCCGCTGCTGGGAAATGCCCGAGAATCTCAGCACCAAGCAGCAAGAGGCCCCCAGCAAGGTGGGTACATGGGCCCGGGGACCACTGCCCAGGGGACAAACTTGAAGTTTGGGATGGGAGAGATACCTCCTTGGCTTACCTTTCCGTTCGTTTTAGTCTTTAAATATAGAGGGAATGCAGTCACTCATCACAAATCGCCGTTTCCCTCCCCACTTTGGGTGGTGCAGTTTGAAGGAGGAAATCTTGGCTCTCAGTGTGCTATGGAGATGTGTCATGGTTCAAATTACCCACGGGAGATGAGCATCATTGCCAAGCCAAGGCTCAGGTTTAGACTGGATTTTAGGAAAAATTTATTCACTAAAAGGGTGATCAAGCCCTGGAGCAGGCTGTCCATGGCAGTGGTGGAGCCACCATCTCTGGAGGGATTTAAAAGATGTGTAGATGTGGCACTTGGGGACATGGTTTGGTGGTGGCCTTGGCCATGCTGGATGAATGTTTGGATTTGATGATTTTAGTGGGCTTTTCCAACCTGAGTGATTTTGTAATTCTCAGGGCTGGTTTCAGTTGCTCAATGATTTATGTCTGGTGCCACCTGAGACTCCCCAGTTGCACCCAGACTGACTTCCAGCTGTTTTTCAGGGGAACACAGGTTTTCCAGAAGTCCTGTGAAGAACCCCGAGCCTTGGGTTTTAGATGCCATGGGGCATCTTACGTGGCACTATATGCCTGTGTTAATCAACTGAGTCAAAATGCCACATTGCTGGTAGTACTGGGGTGCACGTGCATGATGTCTTCCTGAAATATTTAGGAAAGAGCATCCCTTTTCACTCAGTCCCTCACAACTGCCCGTGGAGAGGACAGGACATCAAAACCTGCCCACTGCACAGCAAAAGACAAATGGGGGCAAGATCCCCATAGGGAATTGATGGCAGCTGCTAACATTGGGCATGTTTCCAACCTTTCAGTCCATGGACATCGAGGTGGATGAAAATGGGACCCTGGACTTGAGTATGAACAAACATCGCAAACGGGAAAGCACCTTCCCCAGCAGCAGCAGCTGCAGCAGCAGTCCCAGCATGAAGTCCCCAGATGTGTCCCAGCGCCAAAACAGCACCAGTGCCACGAGCAGCACCATGACCTCCCCTCAGTCCAGCCAGACCTCTCGCCAGGATGAATGGGATGGGCCCATTGACTACACTAAACCAAACCGTCAGCGGGAAGAGGAGCCAGAAGAGGTGAGAAGTGACTCTTCATGCTTGAATAACACCAATGGGAGATTGAATGCCATGTTTGCTTGCACAGTTGTCCTATTTTGCCCCAGAATGCCTAGTTTGCCCTTTGAGCCTAGGAGAGAAATATTTCTGGCTTTGTCAGTGCTACCAGGTATCAGCCGGGGACAACCAGGCAGGAAGAAGATGGTCTTGGATCTCTTGGGGTCTCCTTGCAAAGGAAGAACCCACCACTTTCCTTGCCCTGGGTCTGCAGTGTCAATCTTTCTTTTTTGTCAATCCTTCCAGCTCATTTGCACCAGTGGTACTCCTGGTGATGTTTCCCAGGATAATTGATATCAGCCATTAGCAGAGATGCCTCTGTATGTCACTGACATTACTCCTGCAGGTGGGGAACCCAGCCAGGGGTAGGCAAAAGCCACATGCAAAAAACCCCACATAGATGTGTTTTTAGGCATTTCTTCTCTAAACCCAGGAAATTACAGACTATTGGATCTCTGGTTTGGGTACTGGGAGGTGCTTGCAGAGGGCTCAAGAGTGTGGCTATGCTTCATTTAATGCCAGCTGGGATGAAGTTGGGATCCTTTCCCACCACAGCTCAGCAGCAATGCCCACCACCACAACCACTGTTCTGGGATCTTTCCTTGCAGTCTTGTCCAATCGCTCACTCTTTTGCCTCCTCGGAAGCTGATGAGCAAGAAGTATCAGAGGAAAACTTTGAGGAGCGAAAATACCCAGGGGAAGTTACTTTAACCAACTTCAAGCTGAAATTCCTCTCCAAGGACATCAAGAAAGAGCTGCTCACGTAAGCCCTCCTTCTTGTCTCTTCCTCCAAAATCTATTAAATATGTACCTAGCACAGTCAGGATGGTAGGGGACAAAACTTTTTAGTAAATACATTTTAAAAGTTAGAATTATAGTTCCCTTTCTTCCTGTGGCTGGTTTTACCTCATCTAAGCAGTCCAAATGAAAGCTCAGGAGAACCCCCACCCTCATACAACAGCTGATCAATGAGTCAAAATACCTTCCTATATGACCTTACTCTGCAGTGATAAAGAGAACATTTTAGAGAGGTTGGTGCTCTAAGGATTCATGGACAGCCTTGTGGAAAACCCCTTTCAGGGTGCATTTTCCTTGGTATTTTCCTGCAAGAGCATTTCTTGCTTGTCCAATCTCCTGACCCCTTGTTTTGGGGGACTGGGTGATGCTGTGGAGCCAAGAGCTCCCAAGGGATGTCAACACCTTCTTGGTGGGGTTGTTGAACTACAAGATATTTCATTGAGAAGACGGAATGTGACCTGAGGCAGCAGCAAAATTGCTGTCATGCTGCATTTTGCATTGGAGAGAGACCCTGACCCAGCTGTTCATCAGGGGGGTGGCAGTACAGACCCAGGTCTGTGCTATCAGATGGATCTGCATCCACCCTGATTCCCACAGTAATGGTTCATGTTTCAGTCTGAGCCAAGCATGGCAGTGTGGACCTGGCTCTGATCTGACAGCACGTCGGGAGGTTGGGATGGGGACGTGTCCCCTCCAGGCAGCCCTGCTGTTGGTTGTTGGCCCCTCTCCTGTGCATCTGACCCCCCCCTGTGTGTTAAACAGGGAAGAGTTGGTGAGCACCGTTCTGGTGACCTTGTACAACTCGCTTGTTATTTGGCTTTGCAGGCAGGAGGCTGAGGGAGCAGACAGGCAGGGATGAGACCTGTGGAAGCAGAGCGGCAGCAGCACCATCTTCCCTAAATGAGCAAAGCACATAGCAGCTGCCCTTATCCAAAGCTCTAAAGGCTTTTTTAAAATGCAGCAGCACTGTGAATAGCAATTTCTGAGGCAGGGCCCTGAGGTTCTCCTGTGCTTTAATTTTATTGTGATGGTAGAGAAATTTCCTGAATGGAAACAGCCATGAAATAAATAAATGGTGTTGTGGGCAGCCTTGAGCCTTCCGTCCCCATTTAGCATCCTTGCTCCTTTCTGGCCCAAAGGCTGTAATGAATTAGCTGTAGTTAACTCAGGAGCAGACTCGCCTGCTGTGCTTGATGCTCCGTGTCTGGGTGCAGTTCTTGTACCACTTCCAGGCACCAAGGACAGGGCAGGTGCTCCTCACCTGCATCTTCCCATCGCCCTCCTGTTGGCACCCAAGTGGGAACCACACAGACAGGCATCACTGCTGCTTGAACATCATCAAATCAGTGCTGGCTTCAGAGCTCACCGTGTTTGTGTGGTGTTGTGGCTGGGAAAAGGACTCGAGGGTGAGCAGGGAGCAGGTGTCTCCAAGCCTCAGTCTGTTGGACCAGACTGTTCTAGGGTATCCCTGCAGTGTCCTGGGGCATGCTTGCTTTCTTGCGTACCCCTGACCTGGGGCAGGAGAGCATGACTGTGCCAGAGCCTTGCTGCTCATGCACAAAGTGGATTTTATTCCCTGGACATGAAGGGAAAGCCCCTTTTTCCATCACCCATGCAAGTACAATTCACAGAGGAGGCAGTGAAGAGGGATGGATGGGAGGTGCAGCCGGTGAAGGCAGCGGGTGGGATGCAGCAGCTCCTCCCTGTCCTCTGTGTAGGAGCCCCCAGGCACACAGTCAGAGGTTACTTTCATTCCCTCTCTGCAGTGAAAAGTGTTTTCAAGCTTTTCTTCGCAGCTATAAGGGCTGGGAGAAAAAGACAAACCATTCCAGAAAGCTGAAATCTGAAGCACCTTATTCAGAGCTGAAATGTGAACAAGACGATTCCCACAGCCAGAGCTTCAGGATAGCAGGAGTCACCCAACCCAGCAGCACCAGCCAGGGGTGTTCATGCCTCTCAGGTCATGCCACCCAGTGGGCTGCTGTCAGTCCCCCACTGCCACCAAGCACTCCAAGCATCTGAGGATTTGAAACACTTTCTTTCCATTTGCCAAAAATTTTTGCAATTTAAAAAAAATTTTTTACAGGATCCTTGAGGGTTTTGGGGAATAAAAAAGGGAGGAAATGGAGCTGAAAGGGAAATGTCTGGTTTATATCCATGCAAACATGCAAACATGCCCCAGGATCTGATGGACAGAGCTGGTGTAAGGGGTCTGGCAGTGGGGCTGGGCTGATCCTGCGGGGGCTCGGCTGGCTTTGCCCATCCATGGCTCTTGGGGAATCCATTCCTTTTCCCACCCTTACGCTCACTGTTGTTGTTGTTGTTGTTGCCCAGTTGCCCAACCCCAGGCTGTGACGGCAGTGGACACATAACAGGAAACTATGCCTCTCACCGCAGGTGAGTTGACCTTCCTTTCATGGTTTGAACTCTAAAGACAACCTTTTTTTTAATTTTAGTACATTTTTTGACCGTGTGGATAGTTTGGTTCTGTTTCCTCCCTGCCTTCTGTTGCCCCTCTCCCTCCCCACGCCCCAGCCCTTTTTCTTTTTCCTTTTT
>VWZG01009478.1:470178-486011 GCA_013396735.1 Grallaria varia
TTTTTTTTTTTTTTTTTTTTGCTTATCCAGATATTCCATCTCTTCTCTTTCAGCCTTTCTGGTTGTCCTCTTGCTGACAAGAGCCTCAGAAACCTCATGGCTGCCCACTCTGCTGACCTCAAGTATGTTTGCGCTCAACTTGGAACTCCTTTTTTTTCTTTATTTCCGCCCTTTTTTCTCTCTCCTCCCTTCCTGCCCCCAGTCCTCTTGCTCTGCTTTTGCTTTTCCATCCCCTCCCTTCTCCTTTCAAAGAGCTGATGAAAACCCGCCTGCGAGGAGCTCTGGTGAAGTCCAGCTTCCAGCTGCCACGTTGAAGAGGCAATGGCGTGGAGGGAGGCATCTTTTGGGGAGGGGGACAGGGATCAGAAATAACCTGCTCATCTGGCAGGTCTCCTCTGGGCACTGTAGATGTGCTGTTTTCTTTTCCCAAGCTCTCGTTCCCTAGTTTCGGTCATAACTGTTTTCATTTAACATGTTTGTACCTCTCAAATAATCCAAAACCTGGATGAAAGCACACTCTTTATTTTTTGGGCTGAAAACACACCACCAGGACTTGGCAAAGCCAACTCTTTTGGAGAACCTGCGTTGCTATTTTCATGCTAAATTTTAGTGGCTGTTTGGGAAGTAGTGAAAGGGGTTCCTATTAATTTCTGTGATTTGTGAGGGAATGAAAGAGGGAGCGTGCAGATGCTTGCTGAGGCCAGACCCTGAGCCAGTGACAAAGGGCTCACAGGCACCTGAATTCCCTGTTTCCATTGCTGCTCCTGAAGAGAGGAGCCTGGTTTTGATATTTTCATTCAATTGTCTTTCTCTGGATCTTGTTTTCACCTTTGCTGTGTCTTCCCCCAAACTCTTCATTTTCAGTAGGAGCTTATTCTTCACAGGAGGGTTTCCCAAAGGCTCTCTTAGGTTGCCTCCCTTAAGAAAGGTGAAATGATATTTAAAATAGATGAAGACACTGGGGAGACCTGAATCCTCCTCCACCCAACTCCCTCTTTGAGGGAAAAGCTTATTGAGAATTTTTTTTAACATTTCTTCCATGGCTTCAGCCTACCTTTGGAGACTGAGTCTCCTCTGAGCTCCCTGCTTTGCTGAATCCAGTTTTTGGATCATTTAGACACTGGGATATTCATAAATATAACTCAAGTGCCCCCACTGAGAGTAAAACCTCATGGAGAGCTTCACAGGGTACAGGCTCATAATGAAAAAAACCCACAAATGTGCTGTGTGCTGGATGCAATCAAGGATTTTTGGAGCTATAGGAGAGTCAGTGGGAGCCCCTTTGGTCACAAAGGTGATTGATAAAGTCCCAAATCCCTCTGTGGTGGCCTGAGGGGCTCTGGGACTGCTCTCTGCCCCACCACCAGTGTGGGTGCTGGTACCAGGAAAAGTGATCGTTAATCGCCTGCTCCTTGTCACAGCGGTGGAAAAAGTGGCAGGATTAGTTGATATTAATAGAATATGCATGATTAGTGCTAAGTACACTTAATCATCCATTATAGACTATGTACGTTTGGAAAGAACCTCTTAATAGAGCCTTGCTGAACTGGTGTTTCTTCAACAGCCTTAAAGAATAGCCAAGTGATCAGACAATTAGTGTTTAAAGGTATTAAAAGCTCTCAGGAGCAGTGCCCATTTCCAGTGAGGACCAGACAAGAAGCGAAGAGGGTTGTACCTGAGACCAAGCACTGCACCCAGCCTGGCTGTGCAGCACACCCTGCTCTCCTGAGGCATCAAATGTCAGTGTGTTTTATCAAAATAGTGTATAAAACAGGAGACTTCTGGACAAAAAAAAAAAAAAAAAAAAGCTTCTTAATATTTTTTCTCAAACACCTTTTTTTTTTTTCCTATGTCCTGGTGAGGATGGGAGCAGAGGAGGGAGGAAGGGAAGAGGATTTGGAGATATTACAGATTGCGCAGTCATAGCTTTTCACAACTGCAGATAAGACCATGTCAGTGTTTCCATTATAAATTCTATTTCAGGGGTTAATATCCCTGATATAAAGAAAATAGCTCCAGGCTGGAACATGCAATAAAAGGTCTCTGTTGGTATGATTTGTCTCCAGATAATTAAAAATAAAAATCAAATTACTTCTCTCCCCTCTTTAAAAGTCCTGAAAGGCAGAAAGAGTTTGGTGTTAGTGTTTCCATAATTTCCTCCCACCCTGAAGCTAGAACAACAAAGAAATAGTTTTGCTTTCTACTTCAACAGCATATAGCAGGGAAATGTCACAGTCATCTCCCAAACCTGTAATTTCTAAATGAGTTGAAGCATTTGCAGCCTTGTTGAGATTCTGCTGGATGTGTCCCTGCTCGTACTGCACTGGATCTACGTGCATTTATGTTTCCCTGGGTCTGAGCAGGCTGAGCTTTGGTTCTGACTTAGTCTCCCTGACACCCTTCTGGAACCAGGACGTGTCCCTGCACTCCCAGCCCAAGGTGAGGTGCCAACAGAGACTATTCAATGACCCGCAAATGCCAAACTCTGCCTCCGAGCTGGTGCAAAGAGGAGAATTTTGATATTTTCTGATTAAAAAAAAAAAAAGGAAAAAAGGAGGACTTTTTGAAAGACTGTTTTCCAAGCTGCCAGACAAAAGGCATTTGTGGAAAACATTGCTCCACTGACTCTCAGGGGCCAGAGCACCCCAACTATACCATTGCCCAGGCCAGGCACCATCACAGAACCACAGAGTAGTTTGGGTTGGAAGGGACCTTTAAAGGCCATCTAGTCCAAATCCCTTCAGTGAGCAGGGGCATCTTCAGCTAAATCAGGCTGCTCAGAGCCTTGTCTAACCTAGCCTTGGAAACTTCCAGGGATGGGGCATCTACAACCTATGGGCAACCTTTGGGAGAGTGTATTGCCTTTTTTCCCAAGAGCCCTTGCCTCTGGTGCTGCCCGTTGCCCAACCACCACGTTGCCCATCATTTCACTGGCATGTCCTGGAGACACATCAATCCCAGCTCTGCTGCAGGTACCGGCCAGTGGTCCAAACCAGGCGCTGGTGGCTTTAAAAGGATTGAGAAAGGTGGAGCAGAGCCAAACCCTTCCCTGAGGAGAATGGGCACTCTGCACGCTCGTGGATGCGCCCTGAGCTTTGCTCGCTCTGCTCAGAGGGAGCAGCCGAGCATCTCCCCCTCGTCCTGCGGCAGCACCGCCGGTTTCCTCCTCCTCCGGTCCTAATCACTTGACTGAAAAAGCCCTGGCTAATTGGCAGGCTGGCGTGCACATCCTCTGCAAACCCTCCTCGCCTCTCTTCCTTGTCCCCATGACAACTTTTATGTCCACCACGTCACCTACAGCATTCGGAGCAGATCTTTGTGCTCCTGGTACTTCATGTCCCCTCCCTGCTCTTGCTCCAAGCCCTTAATGATGGGGTGCTTAACTCGTGCCATTATCTTCGCTGCTGCCCAGTGGGCTCGCAGCCCCTGCCGGCCTTTGTGTGGGTTTGGGTGATCACAGAACCCTTCTCCAGGCTTTGCTTTCAATCCCATCCCAAAGTGCTGGATGCTCACCTTCAAACTCTTCACGATGGGTGCACCTTCAAAGGTCCCTCTGTCACGGCGGTGGCCGAGGGGCAGATTCCTCACCGAAACACCCAAAGCTGCTGGTGCACTGTGTGTGGTGACCCGGTGACCCCCAGCCTGAGGTCCAGCGGGTGCTGTCACCCTGCCGGACCCCCTGTGTCCTACTTATGGTGTTGGGGAAGGAGAGGACCCAGGGTTACTCTAACGTTTTCCCTCCTCTTCCTTCATCATTTCCCATCAGAGGCATTGGCCAGTTTTGCACTCTGAAGGACCCTCCTGTGATGGACTGTCCAATTCCCTGCACTGAGATCGGTGTCCCCTCAAGTCACCCAGACCTGAGCTGAGACCTTCCTCTTGGTGGTGGCCATGGTGCCTGCCCTGTCCAGGCTACATTTCTCCTTTATTGTCTTTGTTTGCATCCATCCTGCTGGCCCTGGGTGGCACCTGCTGTCTCCTTATGGCTTCCCCAAGATGACAGACACTGTCCTGGAGGGGTTTTTTAGCTCATTATCAGCTCCTGAGCAGTCCCATTCTTGAGGGTGGGGACAGAGCCTGGGAACTGTGCCCTGCACCAGAGAGCAGCCACTGGGCTCCAAACATCCCTTCCTCTCGCCACTGGTGTTCCTCTCCAAGGCCACACCATGCAGTGATGCTTTGACTTTGGTGGCGCGGGTATGACAGACCAGACCTTGTTCTTACAGAGGGAGAAGGGGCAGGAAGGAAAATCCCACTTCTGTGTTGACAGTCCCGAGAGTTCTCTTTGAAATGAGCTGTCGTCGAGTGCCGACCCCCTGCTCGCACCCCCGGGCTAACCTGAGCCTCCCTTGCCTCCGCAGGTGCCCTACTCCTGGTTGTGATGGCTCTGGTCACATAACAGGAAATTATGCATCGCATAGAAGGTAAGAGCTCCCTTAAATCATTTTCTCTGTAGCCTCTTTCTGTGTTGCTTTTCTTTTTTCTTTTTTTTTTTCCCCCTGCAGTGGGCAGAGTTGTAAAGTTCTGAATAAAACATTAATGTTACTGACAACTGAAGCCTATTTTCATCTCTTTAATCTGACTTCTCTTTTTTTTTTTTTTTCTGATGTTTCCAGCATCTGATTAGAAGCTCCTTTCAACAGAATAAAAGACAAAGGGTCAGATTTTAGCTGATGCAATGTTCCTGTTAATATTGCTACCTATTTATGACTTCTATTATCACTTTAGAACATTAATAGCTGAGATCTGAGCCTTCTGTTTCAACAATTCCATTAAACATTGCAGGCTGTTAGCAGATATCTTCTTATCTAGACACCATTAATTACTGTCCATCTCCCTCAATTTTTTATTATTTTTCCTTCTGACTTCTCCTCGTGGTGTGAAGCTGCAAAATGAAAGAGATCAAAACCACTGTGCCAAATTCAAGGGAAAGATGACTGAAGTGGGGGAATAGCAAAGGCAGGGATTCTGCCAGTAAGACAGCCCTTTCTTCTCTTTTTAACCACAGTCTGTCAGGCTGCCCTCGTGCCAAGAAAAGTGGGATCAAGATCACCCCGACAAAGGATGATAAAGAAGACCCAGAGCTGATGAAGTAAGTCTGGAGATAAGTCCTGAGTGGAGCTTTTCACTCTGTCCCCTGTGGCTCCCACTGATTTACGTGGGGAAGCAACATCCATCCCACATCCCTCCTCCCTCACGGGGCTTTGAGCATCATCTGCAAAGCTTTTCTGTTGTTTCTTTGGTGTTGCAATTTTGAAATTTGATTGAAAAATTGGGCACTGGGAGGGGGTAATTCTGTATGTTTTCTTGTTTGTTTCTGCAGATGTAAAAGGTAGGCTGGTAGGGCACAAACAGTTTCTCTGCTGCCTGTGATTTATGTAATTCCTGAAAAAACGCCAGCAGTGTTGTAAATGAGGGTAAAACCCCCCAGTCAAGCCAAGAGTTGCAGGTTTTCTGATAGCAATGGGCAGGCAAGGGCTGAGGGGCTTGCTTAATTCCCAGGAACACAGTAGAAATAGAACCTATCCAGCAGTGAGTCAGGTCAGGATCCAGTAACCCTGAATAAAATGTGTTTTATAGAGTCTTTGTCAGGGCAGAATATTCAAAGTGAACTGGAAAAAAACCATCCTCTACTGCCTCAGGCTGAAGTTTTCAAAACATCCCAGGGGGTTTATTCCTTCAGGAAATAGAGATTGGAAATCCCTTAGTCCACCTCAGGAGTTATCATGAGCTGTAAAATCCATTTGTCTTGACTTTTAGCAAGTCCAAGTGTCATGGGCTCAGCGTCCATGGCCAGATGTGGGGTCTGAGGTCAGTGTCTCGAACCCTTACACAGCTATAGGACATCAAAGGCAGCACTGACTCCAGGATGCTATTTTTTTGTTGACCCAGAGCATCCCTAGCCTTTCTGGAGCCTGTCCACTGACCCAACACGTGCAGGTGAACGGGGGTAAAAAGAAACAAGTCAAAAATCATCAACACCCTCCAAGAGTTCCCAGTTGCCCATGAGCGCTGGCATGTCTGTCCAAACCCCTTTGGCTCACCAGACTATCTCCAAATGATTTTTTTTTTTTTTTAACTTATTTTAGCCCCAGGGCTGATCTTGTCCTTGCAGAGGATGGGCTGTGAGTACCTCTGTGCACCCAGGTTTTGTCCTGGAGCAGAGGCTCAGCTGAAGTGGGACCCAGTGGGTGGGGAAGAAGCCCGTGGGGGCTGCAGGAAGCTTGGATGTGCCTGCTGGGGGGGAGAAGGACCTTTCAGAAAAAGATGATATTTGAGCCATCTGCTGTGTTCTTCCTCCTCAGTCTACAGGAAGGAAAGCCTCCCAGTTAAATGAGCCGTGTGATAATTAGCAGGAGTTAGTGGAGTTTATTAAAAATTAAGCAACCTACTCGAGGATCTGTGGGAAAAATCCTCTTTTGGCTCAAATACACTGAATTGCTGGTGGCATTGCAGTGCTGTGCCATTAACCAGTGACACAGGGAAGGAAAGGACAAGCAGCAAATTGTTGTTGTGCGACTGCCAGCTGTTGTACCTTTGCTTTCACTGTGGTGGGAGCCTTGGGTTGGAGGTCATCCCTTCCCATGGTTTCCTCCGGGACATGTGCCCTGAGGGGCTGGGGAAGCTCTGGTTTAGCTTGTCTGTGTCTTTCCCATTCAGGGCAGGACTGTGCCAAGCAGTTTCACCAGCGCAGTTTCTCTGCAAAGAAATCACTTTCCAGTGCAAGGAGAAAAGGAGCTTTTGTATGGCTGTTTTGTTATGGTGCAGCTGGGACTTGTATAGGAACATGGGATGAGCTGTCAGGACACCCACAGCAGAATGATGGTCCCACCGGCATCCTCATCAGGGATGGGGTCTCTCCTAGTTCACCCTAAAGTTGTGAAGCTAAGCTGTCAAGAAATGATAGAATCCTAGAACAGGTTGGCTTGGAAGGGACCTTAAAGGCCATCTCATTCCACCCCCCTGCCATGGGCAGGGACCCCTCCCACCAGACCAGGTTGCCCCAAGCCCTGTCCAACCTGGCCTTGAACACTTTGAGGGATGGAGCGTCCATAGATTCTCCAGGCTCCAAACTTCAAACGGGGTTGGAGCATCACCAGAACTGGATTTTCTGACTCCTAGAAAGCTGATACTGTCCACTCCCAGGCTCGTCTTGGTGGGACTGTGGGCACTGGGGCAGGCAGTGCCAGGTGGGATCTGGGGATCTCTGCGGAGCAGGAGGTGAAAGCATTGCCTGACATCCCACAGCACAGGCAGCAACCCCGACTCCTCCGGTACAGCCGGGAGGAACAGAAGCTCCTCTGAGATGTGCAAAGCCACGTGGTACAACAACCCATCGCTGCCGCCTTCCCCCATCCCGTGGGAAGTGTGTTCCACCACCCACAGCAAGGTGTGCCTGGTGCGGGTGGGAGTTAAGGAGCTTTGGCTCTAAATCCATCCTCCGTCTGCACCGAGCGCCGCTTGGAACCCGGCCGAGTTTTGCACATCACCACCGAGGAGAAAGTCATTTAGTCCCTGTTGTTTTTGCTGTTCAGCCTTCGAGTAATTTGCTACAGACGTGATCGAACAGATCACCTCAACCTTCAGCAGAGCCCTGGCATAGAGCGGAAGCCTCCACAGGTGTCTAATTGATCAAACGCTACTGGTGCTTCCATTAAATTATAATAATAATTAACGAAAAATAATTTAAAAAATGTCCAAGGCAGCTGGTTTGCACAATAAGGCTCTGGTTTATTTTTTAACAATGAAAATGTAATAAAACTTAAATTAACTGCGTAAAATATGTAATGGTTGGGCCGTAATGGCTGCATACTAAATCCTGGGGTTTGTCTCTTTCTCTCTCGCTCTTTCCTCCTCCCCTTCTCTTTTTCCTCCTGAGGATTCAGTAATTTGCTCGTGATCATATAAAAGCAATGATGTTATGAATTTACTGAGGATCCTGCTGGCAGGGATATTATAAGTGAATTGTGCTGCATTTGCAGCTGATTAAAATCGAGATCAGCATTTTTCAAATTATCTTGGGAAAAGGCTGGGGGTAGAGCCCCCCCTTCTGCTGTCATCTCCCTTTTGTGTAGAATGTAAACAATCAGGGTAATAATTTCTGTGGTGAAACGCAGCTTGTGATTTTCAGGAGCAGCTCAGTGGTTATTTTTGCTGGGGAGCCTCAAAGTCTCTAATTGCTTCCAAACCAAGGACATGGGGGGGTTATTTTTGGCATTTCTTATCTACTTCCACCTCTCTTATTTTAGAGTAATCTCCCCTGAGTAATAAACTTTTCACTGTACTTATAATTGACGAGCATTTTTAAACAAATGCAAACCACAGCAGAAACCCTGATAGATACACCGGGCTTGTGGGCTGGCTGGAATTTAGTGAGAATTCCATGAGGTTGGGAGATTGGGAGGAGGCAGGAAAGAGGTGCCTTTTGGAGAGCCACTCGTCTGCTTGACAATAACATAAGTTGGTGCTTCCACGATGCTCCTCACAGCTCCTGTGTGTTCCAGCTGGCCATGAACAGCAGCAGAAACACGGGGGCAGGAGGGCTTATGTGCCGTCTTGACGATAATTCCCAATTTATCCCCTTGTGAGCATGGGCTGATCTCTCCACAGAGGCAGGATATGAACGAGGAGGAGGAGGAGGAGGCAAGTGAGGTCATGCCAGGCTGAGTGATTTGTCCTGTTTGCTGGGGTAGAGGCTTAGAAACCCCTCGGATGCCCTCCTGGCAGGAACAGGTTTGCAGCTCTTTGCGCACAGGTTGCAGCCAGAGCAGCTCCTGGCTCAGGGACTGTCTCCTGTGGAAGGGCTGTGTCCCCATGGGCGTAGACAGTGCTCTGAGATGCTGCAGATTGCACTAGTGTAGGGTGACAAAGTTGATGACTCTGGGTTCCTCAGCAGTACCACCAGGCAGAGCTGGCTGTGCATGTGTGATGGTTCGGTGCGAGGGTGTCAGCCTTGGGGTACGTGAGGATCCCATGTCTTGCAGCCAAAACTGCCACCTTCGCGCTCAATGAGGCACCAAACACATGGTTTGTGACACTACTGGGACCTGCTTTTGCTGTATGTGTGATGTGACCTCTGCAGTCTTTCCTTCTGCAGAATTCTCTTTGGTTCTCTGTGGCTCTTTTGAAGGAGCAGTCGTAGCTCTTAATTTCCCATCTGCCGCTTCCATCAACTAAGTACCCACCCCATAAACTTGAGACGAGACCCAAATGCAAATGCTCTCTTCCAAGGCTTCCTCATTCCTGCTCCCCCTTAATTTCCTTATGTCTTTATTCACCCCTTCTGCTCCTTTTTACTGCCATGCTGTAATTTTTGGTGGTTCCCTGTGCCCAGGTGTCCTGTTCCTGGCTGTGTTGGGCTCGGACACATCAGCGGCAAATACGCCTCTCACCGCAGCGCGTCGGGGTGTCCTCTCGCAGCCCGCAGGCAGAAGGAAGGATCGCTCAATGGCTCCTCGTTTTCCTGGAAGTCCTTGAAGAACGAAGGCCCAACGTGCCCCACCCCAGGCTGTGACGGTTCCGGCCACGCCAACGGGAGCTTCCTCACTCACAGAAGGTAAACCAGACTAGAAATCAGTGTGAGTGTGGCAACATTGCTCCAGACTCTCCTACCTCCCTGTAGATGCTACTTGAGCACCGTTCAGCTCTTCTTGCAGAGCTCAGTAGCTGGTGCTCTTGGTACTGAATTCAGTCAGGTTGGCATTTAACACACAGAAGGAAATGCGTAGTTGTTTCAATAGTCACAGAATGGTTTGGGTGGGAAGGGAACTTGAAGCTCATCTCTTCCAACCCCCCTCCCATGGGCAGGAACACCTTCCACTAGACCAGGTTGCTCCAAGCCCCATCCAACCTGGCATTAAACACTTCTAGGGATGGGGCATCCATAGATTCTCTGGTCAGCCTGTGCTGGGGTCTCACCACCCTCACAGGGAAGAATTTATTACTAATGTCTAATCTAAATCTGCATTATCATGTTAGAAAAGCACTCGAGCACCACAGGCAGGGGCTTGATGCCCAAACCAGTCAGACTCATCTCACCTTCCTTACCTGGGCTACCCTGTCTTTAAGGAAAGGATGTGTTTTTTAATCTTTGCTTAAAGAAAAGTGCTCTCACTTTATAAATGGGGTGTTTTGTGGTATTATTCATAAAGCAATTTTCCCTGTTCCATAAAAAGCTTTTAGAAGAACTGTCTCACAGCATGAATTCTGCCAAATGGTGCGTGCTCTTGTTGGGAACACAAGCACCTATAAATACCGAGGGTTTATGAAATCTATTTTGACTTGTTTTTCAGTTTGTCAGGGTGTCCAAGAGCTACTTTTGCTGGGAAGAAAGGAAAACTCTCAGGGGATGAAATTCTCAACACAAAGTTCAAGACCAGCGATGGTAAGGATTTTCATTCCTTTGCCTTACAGGTTTGTTGGGGTATTGAGCCTGTAAATCTTTTTCTTTGCAGACTGGGGAGGTTCAAACAGCTGAAATCTGGCCACAGATTTGCAAGGATTCCTTGGGTTTTCTGGGTGTTGGGGGTGGCAATTGTACCAGCCCCACTCCCTGAGTCACACACTTTGAGGGAGCGGTGATAAAGAAGGCAAAAGAATTAATGCTGAAATTGAGACCTTTTTTTTTTTTTCTCAAATATTCACTGGCATTTTTACAAATCCCTTGCAGTCATTCATCAATTTTTACCTATTCAGGGCTTTTAATACTGAGATATTTCTGGATCTGGAATTTTGTTAGCGATGGCACTTTGCATTTCCAGTGCTATTACTGAGCTTTCTGTGGTATTTGACAAGGTCCAAGCATTGAACTTGAATACTTACATAGTTTGGAGCCTATAAATACCTGCACTCTTCTAGAAACATTCCTTTATTTTATGAGCCTCATAATTTCTAATCAAGACATGCATTAGGTTTTTAAATGGCATCTTTCCAAACTCAGGACCAGAGAGAGCGACCTGATTGTTCAGGACAATCAGGGTGTGGGGATGTGCTGGACTCCAGCTGCTCTGCTGTCCTTTGCTTTTGTATTTACTTATTGACCTGTGATGATAAAAACTTTAATTAAAAAAAGAAAGTAGGTGAGATGTGCATCCATTTAGAGGATGTAAAAGCCAAGGCGAGGACTGTGGCTGTGGTGATGTCTATGCAGCAGGATGGGCTCAGCAGAAAGCCCAACACTTTTCACTTTTGCTTTTCCCAAGAGCATTTGCTGACTGTCCATGACCTTCCTTCCTGCAGTTTTGGAGAATGATGAAGAGATCAAGCAGCTGAACAAGGAGATCAGTGAGCTGAACGAGTCCAACTCAGAGATGGAAGCGGCCATGGTGAAACTGCAGTCACAGGTTCGTGTGCTTGGACGTGCATCCAAGCCCAAGGGTGCATGGCCAAGCCCCTTACTGGGTATCACTGGTGTGGGTTGGTAACCCTGCCACGCTCCTTGCTCTGCAGATCTCCACCATGGAGAAGAACCTGAAGAACATCGAGGAGGAAAACAAAATCATAGAGGAGCAAAACGAAGCCCTGTTCCTGGAGCTCTCAGGGTTGAGCCAGGCTCTAATCCAAAGTCTTGCCAATATCCGCCTTCCGCACATGGTAAGAACCTTTGACAGTGCTCGCCCCATCCGGCACGATCAAGGGAGCTGTGCCAAACCCAAGTCACAATAAGGCTTATTCACAATTAAAGAGTGGGAGAATTTCTATCCGTACACCTACGTGTCCTTTATAAGATCAGTACTTTTCCCTTACCTCTGAAGCTTGCATTATATCTCCCTTTTGTTGTCATTTTCTGCTGATCTCCCTTTGTATCTATTGTTCTGTCTCATTACATCTGGGAGCACTATTACAAAATTGGAAACTTTATCAAGGGCACCCAGTGCCTTTTAGGCTAAGACAGCACAAGTAGAGATCAGGAGGGATTGGATTTAAACGTCAGAAAGATCTTAGAGCTCCTATTATAATGCAGGTAGTTTCAATTCAGTTTTGAATAGCTGGCAGCCAAAGAATAGCATTCTTAAAGAGAGTGTATTTTGTTTAATTTAACAAGGTCTAACAGCCCACAGCATGTTACCGTAGAGTTACTGAGAAATGAAAAGACTGTATTAAAATAGTAAAACCACAAAAGGCTATTAATTACCTTCTCTCTATTCCCAGGAATGTAATTACTGTTGTCAAAACCAGGTGTGTGAAGGGGGGGTGCTCCTGTTGTTGAGGAAGTTTTCCTCTTACAACTCATAAAGAGCATTGCAGTGATCAGAGGAATGAGCTTTTTATTTTTTATTTTTTTTTTTTTTGGGAATCCTTTTCCTTGGGGGTTGTATTTAAATTCAGGCTGGTTGGAGAGAAGCCATCCTCCAGCAGAGCAGTTTTGGATAGTATTCATCCAGCTGCCTAACTGGCAGAAAACCGCTCGCTGAGTGCTTTTTTGTAAAGTATTTGACACAAAAAGGTCAAATAAACTGTTCAGCAAATATTTTTTCAAGGTTTCAGGCAACTCCAATTAAATAATGCCCACGAGACTTGTATGCTCATTTTATTCCTGTTCTTTTTCTTCCTTCTCCCTTTCTTTTTTCCCCATTAACTCCAAGCTAGGCATTTGCAAGGTTTCCACAATTCCCCTCCAAAGCAGCAGAGTGCTGGTGTGGACAGCTGCAAGCTCAAGGTGACCAGGGTTCTGTCCTGACTTTCCCTCTGGTTCCTTCTGTGATGTTTCAGCAGTCCTCTTGTTGTCCAGCCCTTCATTTCCATGGCTTAATTCAGCCTCCAACCTGTCAAACTGCCTGAGTACACTTAACCTGATGCTGTTATTAGTTCCACAGGGCCAATCCATAAAATTAAGGACCCAGTTAAGATCTGGCAGGATCAGGGGTTGGATGACGAGATTCCCATAGGACAGCACCACACACAAAGAGGGTCTAACGTGGAGATCTTAGAGTGCCAGTCCATACAAAGAATCATAGAATGGTTTGGGTTGGAAGGGACCGTAAAGCTCATCATGTTCAGACCCTCTGCTATGGGTAGAGACACCTTTCACTAGACCAGGTTGCTCCACACCCAATCCAACCTCGCCTTGAACACATTCAGGAATCCACATTAAAATACACAGATGATTTATTGCAAAGAATGGTCTCAAACTCTTCCTGTTCTTCTACTAACACTTTTATTTGGCTTTTTGTTTTTTTTGGCTGCAGGAGCCAATTAGTGAGCAGAACTTTGATGCGTATGTGAACACGCTGACAGACATGTACACCAACCAGGAGTGCTACCAGAACCCAGAGAACAAGGACCTGCTGGAGAGCATCAAGCAAGCCGTCAAGGGCATCCAGGTTTAATGCCGTGGGATGGAAATGAGCAAGCAAACTGACTGTAATATGGAACTTTCCCTCCAAGTATTCAGGTTTACAAGTTAGAAAACTTGTTTAATGAATGAAAAAAAAAGAAAAAAAATTTAAAAAAAAAAAAAAAGGAAAAAAGGACCAAAATTTAACCAAGAGGCCATTTCTGAGACATGGAACTGATCGAACTCAATGTTCTCGTTTACTTAACTTTGGACCTTCTTGAAAAAAGTGGGATTTTTTTTCTACCTGGAGCACGAGGTAGATCAGGATGGAAGGTTAAATTCTCCAGTAGGCTGTGGGGCTTGGTAGCAGGTGAAGAGCAGGCATCTGTCATGAGTTGCCATGCTCTTGCTGAGTTGATCCAAGGGTTAAAACGTTACCAGAACAGGGTCTTGTCTGATCCGAGACTAGCGTATGACTGGCTTAAACCCTCATATTGTCTATGGTTGTATGTCCAGATCACCTACTCACACATGAGTTATGTTCTATGTTGCTACAAGTGCTGGAGCTGCAAGCTACCTGTAAATCTGAACCTGTGCTGGGCCTCCCAACCCTGAAGTGTTCAGATATCCACTGGGCATGGGAACTCTGAAGTATTATAAAGTAGCTTATTTTTATTTTCTGAAAGAAATCCGAAGAGCAGTTCTGGATCTCCAGTGGAAAGCGCAATGGAAAAAAAAAGGTTCTCAGGGAAGCTTTTGGAGTTTGCAACTACAGTATTCCTTTGTCTGTCTTAGATATGAGAATAGCTATTATGAATAGGCCAATTCCAGATGTTTCTTACAGAAGAATTCTTTAATGTGTCATGGTCCGGTGTATATGATTTTTTGGAAGTCTGTTCGATGACAGTCTGGTTCTTTTCATTATTGTGATCATCCTTACAGTGGCACAGTACTGCCAGTCCAGAGATCATACATCAATGCCAGAGAACGGTTGAGATCGCGATGAACAAAACAAAACAAAACAAAAGAAGCAAAAGCCGACAAAAAGAGAGATGTTAATTGATGGCCAGCAAAGTGCTTACACACCGTGAATCGGGAGTTGATTTCCTACAGGTATCCACAGGGCAATGAGTATTTTTTTGGTTTGGCGTTCTAGGATTGGCGCGAAATCGCACCGCAAGCGCCGTTCTGCAGAGAAGGAAGAGAACAGGGGGAAAATAAAAAGAGTATTCAGGTAATGGGTATTCTTCCAAAGAAGGATTTTGCAAGCAGCTCAGTACACGCAGCCCTCTGTGCACTAAGAGAACAACTCTATGAATGTCTTTGCGACGCTGCTCTGCAGCACCCACCCCATCGCCAGGGCCGGCTGTCGCCCTGCAGGGTTGTCCCCCAATGTCTGCTCCCATCCAGAGCTCGCTTCCTTCTCCAAACACTCCAGAAGCACAGTGGGGCAACCTCCCCCCCGCCTTGAGGGGTCTCAGCGTAGGTGCATCCCGCATCCCACACCCCGCATCCTGCATCCCACACCCCGCATCCTGCATCCCACACCCCGCATCCTGCATCCCACACCCCGCATCCCGCATCCTGCATCCTGCATCCCACATCCTGCATCCNCCCGCCTTGAGGGGTCTCAGCGTGGGTGCATCCTGCATCCCACACCCCGCATCCCGCATCCCACACCCTGCATCCCACACCCTGCATCCCACATCCCGCATCCCACATCCCGCATCCCACATCCCGCATCCTACATCCCACATCCCGCATCCCACACCCCACACCCTGCATCCCACACCCCGCATCCCGCATCCCACACCCCGCATCCCTCCCGGCACCGGGGTGGGCAGAGCCGGGGAGGGTTTTGTTGGCCCCTACTAAAGGCAAGACTGTGGTGTTGTTTCGAGCCAAGTCCTGCAGATATTTAGGGTGTAATTCACGATTTGGAGAAGCCAGTGGAACGTCCCCGTCACTGCCGTGGCCACTGGATCTGGCCTTGAAGCCCACGAGCGACTTGCTTGGCGTCGGTTCCTGTGTTGAGTTCCACAGGGCAGTTGGCCTAGGTGGGTTTCCTCCCAATACTTAAGTGTTTGCAGGATCAGACTCCATGAGTTCACTTATTTTAGAACCCATTCCAAGTGCAAAAATACAAAAGAAAGGGAAAAAAAGAGAAAATATAAAATTTGAGGTGTTAAAAACACAATGTTCTTAACATGTAAATAGAGTCCAAATTGATTGTGACTGCAATTCAGTTAGTATTTAAAAGTAGAGAAATTGCACTTACTGGAAGAAAGAGAAGAAAAAAAAAAGTAGTTAGTTTAATTATCCTGTAAATTATTTAATTTTGGCAAGATGTATGTAATTTATATTTACAACACCTTATGTTAACTTTTTGCTATTTATTTAACTTTTTTAATTTATTAATTTTATACTTATTTTAAACTGGACACTGCACCATAGAAATGAAGATAGAAGAAGAAAAAAAAAAAGTTAAAAATTAAAATGAATACAACTAAAGATAATTATGAATAGTGACGAGCACTGATAACACTGTCTTTCATAG
>VWZG01009478.1:486057-497234 GCA_013396735.1 Grallaria varia
AAAAAACTCTATCTACAACTCCTACTTGTAATTTTGATGCAACCAAGTTATTTTTTATATATTTTGTTATTTATTCTTTTAACGATGGGAATTTTTTTAAAGATATTTTATAACTGAGACATTTTGATAATTTTTTGGTTTGTTTTTCTGCAGGGGCAGGGGCACTGGGGGGAAGAGAGACTTTTTCAGTTTTTCTTTTCTTTTTCATTCATATTGTTTCAGGCACTGATAACAGGAAATGAAAATTCTGTATTTATTATTTATTTAATATTTAAGTCGGGGAAAAAAATGAACTGTGCTCTTGTTGTATATTTATTTTGTCGTTTGTGTGTTGGTTATGTGATGACTGAGTACTTGTTTATGTGAAGGAATACTGTTAATATTTAAATAATAAAGAGTCACATTGAAAGTTATAGCAGGCTACATGTTATTCTGTGAAAACGAATACTGTGATCTACTTTCCTCAGGAAATGTATTTTGCAGACAGAACTTCCTTATGTACTGGCAGGGTTATTTCGTAATAAAACCCGGTTCTGTTTGTCACTTTAGTTCCCATGGTCTTTCTTCAAGCTGTTGCCAATATTCCTGGTGTGTCCTCACTGGGCTTTGTCCTTGTGGCTTGCGGGGTCAGTGACCTGCTGAGCTGGAGCTCTGCTATGGGAGCTCACGCCTGGCTCTTCCCACCTGCCAAGCTGGAGGATTTAAGGGGAATTCAGAGTTGGTATTTCTGAAGGCTTTGAAGAATAAGGAGCTGTCACCATCCGGCCAAGCAGGCGCCCAAAATCCCACTAGTGCTGTGATGGGGAGAATCCAAACTCCCGGGAGGGCTGCGGGCAGTGATCCCCCGGGCAGGACGTGCCCCCTGCACCCCAGCACTCCACAGCCCCAGCAGGGCTGGAGCACCTCAGCCTGAGAGAGCTGGGGGGCTCAGCCTGGAGATGGGACAGCTCTGGGGCGACCTGAGAGCTCTTTCCAGCGCCTAAAAGGGCTCCAGGAGAGCTGGAGACTTTGGACAAGGGCCTGGAGTGACAGGGAAAAGGGCAATGGCTTCAAACTGGCAGAGAGAAGGGTCGGGTCAGATTAGATATTAGGAAGAAATTCTTCCCTGTGAGGGTGGTGAGGCCCTGGCACAGGTTGCCCAGAGAAGCTGTGGCTGCCCCATCCCTGGGAGTGTCCAAAGTCAGGTTGGACAGGGCTCGGAGCAACCTGGGCTGGTGGAAGGTGTCCCTGCCTATGGCAGGGGGTTAGAACAAAATGAGCATTAGGTGCTTTCCAGCCCAAATCATTCCAGGATTTCCTGATTTTGTGGCTTTGTGCTCTCACAGGTGGTGTGTGAGCAAAGGAGATGCCATTGGGAGTGGTACAGGAGATGCCAGGCCTGGGAGGACACAGAGGTGGACACTTTTCCCTCCTGGATTTGCAAAAAAACCTTTGCCAAGCTGAGCTCTGAGGTTCAGCTCAAATGCTGGGAGATGTCTGGGTTTTGTCGACAAGATTTGCTCAGTTATCTCAGCCTGACTGAGGCGTTTGCAGATTGCCCTCCTGGAAGAACGGAGCTTTTTCACTGGTAAGAGTTTATGTTTTGAAGCTGTGGCAATTAAGAGAATTTTCCACTGGTATCTGTGTTGGAAACATAATTTCTGAAGTTGGCATAATTCACTTTTGCTCTGCTATAGCTGTTGCTCCCAAGGTGAAATAAGGTAAATCATGTTATGGCCTTTTGAGGCTGAGTGAATTGGGTCAAGTGGGAATTTCAGACAGGTTCATCACCGAGAAATTCAATTGTCTGATTAACTGAACTGAACTTCCCTGTCTGTCCCTGCACAGAGGCACAAGTGCTGTTGGGTTGTAACAGGAAGAGGTGGCTGTACCACAGGCAAAAAGGTGAAGGGCGGAGTAAAACGCAGCCAAAAAGGTAAGAACTGTAACCAGAAAAATTTAGAGCAAAGTTTTGGGTAGAAGGATTTCTTAAACATGTCCATGTCCATGTGTGTTCACTGGACATTTTTTCTGCCTTCACTGAATGTCTGCAAGCTGTCCAAGGGCAGGAAAACTGACAGAGGCTTAGGATAGACTTGCTTGGATCTCCTGGCTGTGTGGTCCCAAATGCTTGAGGAGAAGACAAACCTTTGGGAGCAGGGACTGTTGAGGATGGATCCCAGCTTTCCCAGGAGCCATCTTGGCTCCAGGAGCCCAAAGGACAAGACCTCTTTGAGGTTTGCTGGGCATAACTTGGACTCGATGGGGTTTTGTCCCCTTCACGGAGGAGAAAAACAGGCCAACTCATGCAATGGTTCCCCTCTGGTTGGCATGTGGTTTTCCTGAAGGGCACATAATTGTTTTATGGAGGTTTCGCTCGACTTTGCACCGCCGAGCAGTTCCTTGTGCCAATATTTGATTATGATGATGGAGCTAATAGACATGCTCACTTGTCCTTCCTTAACGAATTGGCTGAGCTGTACATTAGAGCGGTTAGATTTGTGCTAAATTGCAGCTCGGGGAGCCATCGCTGTGAGATGTTATCTTCTCGGAACTGGCGGCCTTTATCACAGGGAAGGGAATTGAATTGGTTTAAGATGGCACACTGTCAGTTTATAGGTGTGCTTAGGAGAGCTCTTAAGCCTCCTCCAACAGGCGGAGGGTGAGAGCTGAATGGCAGACAAGAGCAGGTCTTTGGCTTCAAGGATGCAAGGGAAGGAGTACTAGTCAGGATATGGTTATGTCTCTCCATTGACCAGGGGGAGTGTCATTTGGCCTCACTGATGCCTCTATTAATTGTTAAAAGCTACTAATGACCCATTCCTCCAGTGGTACCTTCTACTTGTCAGCATTGTCCTGGCCTCTCCCAGAGAGCCACAAGCTCTGGCCATAAACAGCTCTAAACAGAAAGGGGACTCTTTCCCAGCCTCATGCATAATTTCTGATTTTTGTTTCCCCTGTCCCACAGCTCCTCTCAATCTACCTCATCCTCCTCCCACAGCTGAAGGATCCTGAAAAACACAGCTGGGTGGTCAGGAAGGGGTTGCCTTGTTCTCCATCATGTTATCTGTGAGAGAAGGGAGTTTTGCTCTTCAGAGGTGTTATTGTTCAACAAATTCACCCCCCTCGGACCACAAAAAGACAATGGTGAGGATCTGAAGCAATCAGATGGGCTGGAGATGACACTGCAGCCAACAGAGCAGCTCTGAGCTGCAAACTGCTCCAGCACAGCTTGGTTGGATTAAAGGCTGTGGCCCACACTTGTTAACAGGCTCATTTCTCCTACACTTTTATGAGAAGATATATCCTGAAACGACCTTCTGCTTTGTACAGAGGGGCTCGTGGGATTGAGGCTGCAGGAAAGCAAGCGGATGATGCATTCTTCAAATAGCTCTCGTTATTCCAGATGTCTTCATCCCTGTCTTTCAGTGGGATGAATAAATCACCAATTGTTGTAAAAATGGTAGCATGAGTTTTAAAGACATTTTCGACCCTGTCAGCCAGGAAGTATAACAACCATCAAAGCCTGATTTCATTTCAGTAACTGCAATGCTCTTTTGTTTGATGTCAGGGGCTACCTGGGACGATCCGAAGAAACAGGAGCCATGGAGGGATGGAGCAAAGCCATATGCTCTGCCTGAGCTCCAGGACTAGAATGAAGGGCTGGACCACCCCAGAAAGACCTGTCCACACTGAGATGATGTCTGCCCTGGCAACATCGTGCCCACAGTTAACACCAGCATGTCCTTATTGAAGTCAGGATAAGCCAAAACCTTTCCTTGCCTCTTCCTTGCTCACAACAAGTCCCAGAGTCCACCTAAACTAAACACGAGGCAATGGCCAAACACTGTGGGCTCAAACAGAGGTTAACCTGGCCTTAGCACTGCAGGGGAGTTGGTTTTGATGAGTCAAGTCCAACATCGAGGATCAGCTCCTTGGGTTTTGCCATTTGCTAGAGGACTCCTTCTCGGGCTCCAGCGTTTAATAATCCAGCCCAGCCATGCTGAGGTTGTTTAGCAATTAAATAACATAAATCCAGAAACTAGATTAATAAACAGTCTGGTCTGTCTAGAGCAGTCTACAGGGTGGAGAGATAAAACTATAAAATATTTATTACCGGCTTGGGGATGATGTCATTAATTTAATAACTACCCATTGCTTTGCTTCTTACAGTTGTTAGCAGTCTGAAGGTTACAGAAGATTAGGTGGGAAACTTACTGCTTCCCTGCTGAGTGGAGCCTTTCCCATGAAAGCCAGGGCCCAGCTCCCATCTGTCACTCCATTACGTTCGGAGGTGGTGAATATATTACTGCGCCGCTCACCGAAAAAAAACAAAACAAAATTTCAGCCGGCCACATGGCAACCCTCCGCGAAATTTAATGAGGACACTGCCCTTTGTGCACAAGGCCATTTCCAGCAGCTGTAGAGACGAAGGCAGGAGGATCTTTGTCGACGCTCGCCGCTTGCTGAGGACGTGGCTCCCACGGCGAGCGCGGCCCCAGCAGCATCCCGAGGGCAGGCGAATTCAGGGACCAGCACTTGGGCTGCCTCTCGTCCTGAGAGGTCGGGAGTGTTGTCTGAGACTCCCCTCGTCGAGGATTTCTCAGTGGGCCTTCGCGTTTTCAGGAGAGGGAACAAGGGTATTAGCTGAGTCCCCGCTGGGAGCGGATCCTGGGGCGCTTGCAGGACTCAGAGCCGCACATCCGCTTTGCGGTGATTATGGCTGGAGGCCCCTGATGAGAAGGATCCCCCGCTGACAGCTACAATGTGCAGCGAGGCTGTAGCAAAAGTCACGGGGGAAGAGTGAGGGAGGGCGGCTGTGAGTCCTTGGCATATTTTGTCACCGGTTTCATCATCCAGGGACAGCAAAGAGCCGTCATCGGACTGAAGCACACAGGGGGTAGGGTTTGAGCAGGACGCAGTGTGCGATGTGGGATGTGTTCCCCCTGCCAGCTCCCGCTGAGGAGGGGCCGAGATGCTGCTAATCCACCCCAAAAAGCTGCCTTGACAATGAAGGTAATCAAATTGCCTAAATGATTTAATCAAATCTTTAGCCTGTTTTGTAAAAGAAATAAAATTAAAATGGGCACATACTGTGAGCATGGGACACAGGCCACAGCATGGATGAACACAGGGGTGCAGCCACCCAGCCCTGCCCGGTGGCCACTGACTGCAGACTCCCTTGGGGAGGACCAGCACCACTCAGTGTCCATCCCAGACCCTGAGAAGGGCAGGAGAAACACTCAGGGAGTGCTGAAGGGACTCCTGTCTTGATGGAGCCAGAGCTCCCCTGAAAAGCCCAAACTCCTCACTCAGCCACCAGCCTCGGAAGAGCCTCAGTGCCCACGGGCATCCCAGATCCTCCTACAGCCTCGGAGAGCTGCAGAGCCACAGGATTGATCCCAGGCAAAGCAGAAATCAGTGGGAGTCCTAAATGGGTGCCTTGAAGAAGTTAGAAAGATTAACAGGAGAGGTGATGGACAGGGATGGAGAAAGGCACCTGTGCTCTCCATCAGCACGAGAGGCAATGATGAGCACCTGCGAGTCACGCAGTGATGGACACTGATTTTTACCTTGTGCATTTGGTGTGCCTGGAGTTCTGCTGCCAATCCAGAGTGCACCTTGTTTTCAGGTAACTTCCAGGCAGTCTGGTGACTCAAGTTATCCTTGGTGACTGTCCAGGGGAGGAAGGAAAACTACAGTCCCAAAATAATGCTCAGGCTTCTGCAGGCTCCCACAAAGGAGATTCTTGTGTGAGGTTTGTGGGCAGCCCAGAACAGACAAGCCCAAAGCTGAGTCTCCGGGTACTGGAGATGAGAAGCTCTGGACAGGTGGATCAACCATGATATTTTGGCCAAGACTTTGGACTGTGGTTTAATGACATCAGGCTGTGAGATTTGAGTGGCATTTTTAGCAGGGTAAGGAGGAGAAGGAAAGAGAGAGAGAAAATTCTTGTGAATCTCAACAGACCTGCAAGATATTTCTATTGTCAGCCCAAAAGTAAAGGAAACATTTCTTCAGAGCGTTAACCTCAATTTTTTCTCTCACAGCAGACTAATTTGGAACTGTCAGCACAAGCATCTTTGTCCTGACCATCCTCTACTCTGGTACACATCCAGCACAGGCAGGACTAACTGCAGGGGCCCTACTCCAGTATCATGTCATCCCATTACCCTTTCATTTCTCTTATCAATGCTGCCATTCAGTTCCACTCCTTATTCCCAATCCTTATCACAATGAGCCAAGAAAGTGCAGAGCATCAGCCAGGAGGGGGGAAAAAAAAAAAAGAACAGGTGAAATTCTGATGTTGTCAGCTAAAATACTTTCCAGATGAGCTCTGCCCACAAAGAAGCTGAATCTTGGTGATTTAGTTGCCAAATTTTTCATTTGCTCCCTCTCCCCCATCTTTCCTCTCAGCTGTGAGCTCAAAGTGGAGGCCTGACACCGCAAAGCGTTAATAGAATTAGTCTCCTGCTATAAACAGTTCACTGGGGCTTGTTAGCTCAATTGTTGATGCTAAATTCTTATCAGCAGAGCCACCTAAAAGAGCATTAATCAAGGAAGGCTGAACTCGCTGCCTGGGTCACAGAAATTTAATTAAACCCCAAGTAAAACTGGAAAATCATTTTGAAAAGAGAAGCGATGAATGCAAAATGCTTTTCATCATTTGATTCTGCATCTTCGTAGTTCAAACCCTCAGTTATGATTTCAAAGAGAGTTTTGCCAGAGCAAAGGCTGAGTGAAACACAGGCAAGACTTTCCTCAGTGCCTCCATTAGCACAAAGGTCCTGATGCTCATCTAGGGTAAATGAAATACAGAAAATCACCTTTTAAGGCCTGCTAAGGACCTGGACCCACAAATGCAAAAGGGCAGAATGCCTGTTTCAAGTAAAATAGCAATCTCCTTGAGTAAGGTTCTGTTACAGTTAAGGTTGTGTTATGGTTATTGGTTTATGGATTTGCATCTATTTCACATTTACTGTGCAAAAAGTCTCATGTAACAAAACCTTTATTTGGTAGATGTAGAGAAATATCAGTACTGGTGTTGGAACGGACTCATGTGGGATATTGTGTGTAGTTCTGGGACCCTCTCTTTGGAAAAAGAAAAGATTAATTTATCCTTGAACAGGTGCAGGAAAGGACTGGCAGAGTGATTAGCAGAACGGAGAACCTCTCTTAGGAGAGGAGATTAAAAGAGCTTGGCTTGTTTAGCCTAGAAAAACAAAGGTTAAGAGGGGATATGATTACTCTTCATAAATACATTCAGGGTGGGAGGAAGGGGAATGATTTATGTTAGAGGATAATACTGGTAAGAGATCAAATAAGATGCCTCTTGGCCAGCAATAAATTTCCACTGGAAATCTGAAGAGGTTTCCTTATTGCTGGAGGAGGGAGGTTTGGGAAAGGCCCTCTGAGCAGGACGGCTGAGCCCCCTTGGTCTTTTTGAGGACATGGACAACTGTGGCTGGCTCAGCCTGACAGGTGAGTCTGCAGGGAGGACATGTAGGGCTGCCAAAGGCAAAGCAGGAAAGTGTGACATGGCTGCTGTCTGGTTGCATGTTTATTATTTATGAATCTAAAAAATGCACTGATTTTATTTAATCCATGAATCACTGAAACGATCCAAGCATCATTTTCTTCCCTCATAAGTATGAAAAGCTCAGTTTTTGAGATTTTTCTTTGGCAGTTGTGTCCTAAATCGTGGTAGAGACAGCAGAGACGGGACACAGAGCGGGGTCACTGGTGGCCCTGGCAGTACCAAGGAGAGATGAAGCACCTCGCTGCTCCATGTCCCCACTGTCACGGCTCTCTGGTGACACCTTCTCCCACTCTCAGCCAGGCTGCACCACCTCCAGGATGCTTTCCTTTAATGACACACTTAAGTGAGATGAATCCAGGTCTTTATGAGCCCTTTTTCCAAGTGGCCCTGGTTCTGCACGGAGCAGTGCAGTGGAAATCAAGACATATGTTCTTCCTCTCACTTCAGCGATTGCTCACAGAGCCCTTGGATGAAGTGAAGCAGGAGAACAGCTTTAGGAGACGCACACACAACACACACACATACCCTTTGCACGGGCAGGAGGATCTCAAGTGATTCGCTGTCAGCGTGTTAATAGCAATGCTAGTATAAATGCATATGTCTGCATGTATTTGCATATATGCATATGTGTGCATATGCATAGGTAGTATTTGCATACGGGAGTGGTACAGTGCCAAACTGACCAGAAAAGGCAACACAGCATATTTTACAAAATGGAAAAAGTATTGAAAATATAACCCCATGATTTAATACTCCCCCAGCTCTTAATTTATGTGAGCCATCCTGTCACTCACTAATTACCCCTTTGACTTAAGTAACCATCTGCACTGCCAGGCTGCAGGTCAGCTCGGTCTGCTGGGCCCTGGCTTGGGGGCTAAAATGCATTTTTACGATTTGATCTTTCAAATAAATAAAAACATCCCATTTTAGCTGACTGTCACTATGACAGAGTGCAGAAGGTAATCCATGCTGACCAGTGTTTGAAAAATATTCATTACAGAAATTGGTTTTTAAAAAAATGAAGGAGGAAACAGGAAAATAAAGCCAAGGAAAGGCACGAAAAGTCTTGGTTTCAGCTTGGCCTTATGAAAATTGTTCGCTCCCAGTGATTAAATATCTCAGCTAACAAAGGATGGAGACCTGATTCCCACTGGGAAGGCTGGGAGGACTTATGCCTGTGAGGGTTCCAGCCCTGCCCCAGCCCGGGAGGAGATGCTGAGCTGGAGCCTCGGAACCCCGCAGCAATGCCTGTACTGCTGGGGACACCTTGTGGTACGGGCGGAGAGACAATAACGCTGGCACTGAAGAGCCACCAGGGGCTCCCCAAGGCAGGGGCAGCTGCCCACACTCATTTACAGCCAGCACAGTCGCAGCAGTGGGTCACTCACCTATTGCTCCCTGTGACTCCTGCCCTGTAAAGCCCCAGGTGAGCTGGAAGGAGGAAAGGCAGGTGGTTTTAAAGAGCAGGGAAAGAAGGAGCACAAGGAATCAGCAACTTGGAATCATGGAATACCCAGTCCTTCTGTTTTTCTAAATATGAGGATTGTTGCAATATTATCAGACAATTTTCGGTTTCCTCCAGGGCTGGAGCGCGACGCCGGGACCTGCATGGAGGTGTTTCCAACAACAACTATATTTTCAAAGAAGACAGATGGCAAAAAAGCTCCCAGGGGAGCAGAACCAGTGGGTGCCAGTGGGAAGCTGGGGACGAGCCCATGGAGCAGGGGCACAGCTTGGCACGAGGGATTCGGGCCATGGGCACCAGGGGTGTGCATGAGTGAGAAGTGCAGAAAATTACCCGTGTCTTGGGGTGACTGTGTCCTTTCAGCTATTCCCTCCCCATCGTTGTGCCCCTGACACATTTGGGGCGCAATTAGGTGGAGACTTGCAGTGGATAAGTGTCCTCCCTGTTTCTTCCTATTTCTTCCCTATTTCTCCTGGTTAATTCCTATAATTCTCTGCCTGGAAACAGAGCGGCCGCGAGTCTTACTGGTCTTGGCACTTTAAGGCTGGGAGGAATCATGAATACACCCCAGAGAGCACAGGGTATTTGGGAAGCCCTAAAACATTCCTCGAGCTCTTTCTGGGCTTCTCCAGATCTCGATGCTGCAAGAAAGAGGCACAGGCAGGGCTCGGCTCTGCCCCCACAAGCTCTCTGCTGTAGAAATAACGGGAAACTTCTTTACCCAGGTTTTATTTTAACAATTTTTGTGCAACAAAGAAAACCCCAAAAAACCCCCTCAATTGCTGTTTTTCAAGTGGTTCTAGCGGCAAGGAGAGCAGACGCTGAATGGGAGCCCCGGAATTGGACACGCAAGGGGTTTGTTTGTCCTGAGTTTGCATTTTCCACGGCGGTGCCAAAGACGAGCCCGGCACCATCACCACGGACCGGCTCGGTTGGGGCAGCGAGGAGGAGTTTCAGCGCCCGTGCCCCCCAAAATAATCCCCTTCTCCCAGGCAGCTGCCTTCCGAGAAATGAACATTGCAGACACACAGAATTACCCCACTGCCTGTTCGCAGAGTCTGCTGTTATCACATTAATGAAGGCAGCCGAGATAATCACCTTACAGCATAAATAAATCTCGGATGCTGATTCACTTTCTCCTCTGTGAGTCCCATTTACCAGGGTAATTCTTATTTTTAATTTTTTTTCTCACTGCGGGCTTGTTGTGTCTGCCAAGACAGCTTTTTTTCGCCCCCCCCACCCAATTCATCTCCAGAAAAGTTAAATCAAGAAGCGCCTTGTTTAGATGTGGTTATTCCTTCCCATTTTGCAGCTGTGTGCAGTATGAAGCTCTCAGGCCAGTCCAGGCAATTTTGTGTGTTCTGCAGCCCCAGCCAGCGCTCTGTGGGTCACACACAGAGGAAGATAAACACACCCTCTGAGAGGATAATTTCTCTCAGTGTGACAGGTGACAGGGGACACCTTTTCCCCATGTCTTGTTGGGCCCTGCCATGTTACAGACACTGAAGGTGCTTTCACAGGAGGGTAAAATTTAAATTAGACACTCGGTTAGATCATGTTCGGGGATCCGTTACTGTATCAATGGCATGTCAGACATTGTGAATATATCACAACATCACGATATTCCATGTTTCTCTCCAGGACCAGCCCCCGGAGTCAGGTGGATTTGCATCTTATTCATACTCCTCGATAAATTCACATCTGGCATTTATAGCTCCTTAAAAATAATAAATAACAAAATCCGAGCACGTAACTCAAGGTAGGTGTTCATGGGCTCAAAATGAAGAAAATCGAGCAGTTCCCACTGCATTTTTATTTTTTTTTCTTCCAGCTCTTCTTATCCCATCCCACACCCTGGGAAGCCCAAATCCCACCGGGAGCCGGGACAGGGGATTGCAGGGCGGGAGAGCTGGGAGAACTGGGAGAACTGGGAATACTGGGAGAGCAGAGAACACTGGGAGAACTGGGAACACTGGGAGCATTGGGAACACTGGGAGCACAGGGAGAACTGGAAGCACTGGGAACACTGGGAGCACTGGGAGAGCAGAGAACATTGGGAGAACTGGGAGCACTGGGAAAACTCGGAGAGCAGAGAACATTGGGAGAACTGGGAGCATTGGGAACACTGGGAACACTGGAACTGGAAACACCTGAAGCACAGGGAGAACTGGGAACACTGGGAGCACTGGGAGA
>VWZG01009478.1:497423-576168 GCA_013396735.1 Grallaria varia
ACTGGGAGCACAGGGAGAACTGGGAACACAGGGAACACTGGGAGAACTGGGAGCACTGGGAACACTGGGAACATTGGGAGCACTGGGAACACAGGGAGAACTGGGAACACTGGGAACATTGGGAGCACTGGGAGCACAGGGAGAACTGGGAGCACAGGGAGAACTGGGAACACAGGGAACATTGGGAGAACTGGGAGAACTGGGAACATTGGGAACATTGGGAACATTGGGAGCACTGGGAGAACTGGGAGCACAGGGAAAACTGGGAACACTGGGAACACTGGGAGAACTGGGAGAACTGGGAACACTGGGAACATTGGGAGCACCGAGCAATGAGCTGAAGCAGCAGGTGTGGAAATGCGGCCCCGCGCTGGGAATCAGAAACGAGGGCAGAGCAGGGCTGGGGGAGAGTTCCACACTGGAACTGGGAGATGCTCCAGGGATAGCTGGGAAAGAAGGGAATCGTAGGCTGCCTCTGGTTCTGGGTTTGCACGGCAAGGTGTTGGTAGCGGGGGGGAGATGGAGGACAACGGGGGTGTCTCCTGCGAGAAGCCGCTGGAATGTTTCCGCATGTCCGATGGAGAATCCCAGCCGGCTCCATCCCTGGCGCCCCCCGCGCGGAACCAGTGGTACAGTCCTGTCCCGTCCCCCCCCCCCGGGCAGCGCAGTGGTACGCTCCACGCTGCCCGTTCCCTCCCCTCCTCGCCCGCGGAGGTGGTACGCGCCGCGCGTGCGCAGTGGCGCGGCCGGCGCTCAGCTGGGGCAGTGTTTACAGCCGGAGCGCCGAGCCGAACCGAGCCGGAAAGAGCCGAACCGAGCCGGAAAGAGCCGAACCGAGTGGAGCCGAACCGAGACGGAAAGAGCCGAACCGAGCCGAATAGAACCGGACGGAGCCGAACAGAACCGGAAAGAGCCGAACAGAACCGGACGGAGCCGAACCGAACCGAAAGGCGCCGAGTGGAGCCCAACCGAACTGAACGGAGCCCAACCGAACTGAACGGAGCCCAACCGAACCGAAGGGAGCCGAGTGCTGCCGACTCGCCGCGGCTCAGGTGCCTCTTTTCTCACCAAACCAATAAATAACCTCTCCTTTCGCTTTTCCTCCCGCAGCGCGTTGTGTCAGGGCAGGGATTACCCCGGAGACCCGCTGGGGGTGAGGAATTGCGTTCCCGTGCATTGTTTGGAGCCTTCCCGTGGTGTTTGTTTGCCTGAGGGAGGGAGGGCCGTGGTTCCAGGGGGTTGTTTTGAGGGCGGCTCCTCACGGCGGGCCGGATGGTTCCTTCTCTGTTTTGTTTGCCCCTTCTCTGTTTTGTTTGCCCCTTCTCTGTTTTGTTTGCCCCTTCTCTGTTTTGTTTGCCCCTTTTCTGTTTTGTTTTCCCCTTTTCTGTTTTGTTTGCCCCTTTTCTGTTTTGTTTGCCCCTTTTCTGTTTTGTTTGCCCCTTCTCTGTTTTGTTTGCCCCTTTTCTGTTTTGTTTGCCCCTTTTCTGTTTTGTTTGCCCCTTCTCTGTTTTGTTTGCCCCTTCTCTGTTTTGTTTGCCCCTTCCCTGTGGGCTTTGCCCCTTCTCTGTGTTGTTCTCCTCACAAGGAGGGTGCCAGGGGGTGTTTCAGCACCCAAAGGCCGCTGTGTTTATGCCCGTGTTGTGTGAGCAGCGAACCAGCCCAATTTTTGCCTTGTGAACTTTATCCCTGCTCAGATTTTTGGAAATCTCTGGGTTTTTTTACCTTAGAATTGAGGAAAAGTGCAGACGGGCATGTTGTGGAGGGTGAGGATTTTCTTTTGGAGAGTCTGTTAAAAATAAATCTGCTCAATCTTGGCCCCTACAAAGTTAAAGCAAAGGTGTAGTATTACACGAAGAGGAGTTTGAATGCTAAAAGTTCTGCACATAAAACAGTAAATTTATGGGGAGTAAGTTAATGTCCAGTGAAAGTGATAATTTTTGACACCTGTCGCAACTCAGATATTCCTTGGTGTCACTAGAAAAATGTCGCAGACAGCAATTGTTATTGTGTTCCATGTTAGAGAACATGGAAAAGCACTTGTTGTTCGTATTGCTGAGCTGAAACCAGGTCACACCAGTTGTCCCAGTGGGGCTCACGTAGGTCAGGAGGAGTTTATTGGGGATCCAAAGTGGAACATTGCTAAAGGCACAACTCCTTATTCTAACTTGAAATCTAAAATTTAAGATTTTTTTTTTTAATGGCAGAAAGGAAAAAAGACGCAAGCCTAAGAACAAAAACATGTAAAAGAAAGTCAATACTCTCAGGGAAGAGAGTACTTTAATGTGGAATGTTACATAAGGTGTATTGACCAGAGATACAGGCAACCCTATGTGTGCAAATGCAGTGAGGTTTTGTGCATGTTAAGAGGAGAGGGAAGGAAATAATTGGCAGATTAACCCACCTGAGCCCTCAAAGTGATATTTTTTCACTGTGAAGTAATAAAACACAATATTTTTTTTGTAGAGAAAATGAAGGAGTAACTGTAGAAAGGAGAGGGATGGCTTTTTATTTCAAGTTTTATTAATGGTCTGGAACTGGACTGATGTGTTTGGGACATGAATGGATTAAAAACTGGCTTGAGGTCCCTGCCTAAGTATATCCGATTTTGTGTGCCTCTCCAGGTAATCAGAATGGCATGTTATTTGAATAACTGTGAAATTTCCTTGGAGTCCTGTAGCTTTTCTTTGTTTCCTCTGAAAATGAAAGTCTGTAATTTGCTCTTGCTGAATGTAACAAATAAACTCCAGCAATTTCGCTGTAGGCAGATCTTCTGATCCTAGAAATGGACTCCAAACCTGCTGCTTTCTGTGATTATTACTGTGAGCTGGGACAGATGTTGTAAATAAATGTGGTTTGTGTTTTTTTTCTTTAGATTCGAGAAGGGGGGGAAAAGGTCAGTTTTGAGTGCTAAGTTCTTGTGTGTTTTTCTCCCCCTATCTCTTTTCTTTTAAAACCTATAGTTATTTTACTATATGAAGCATTATAACCATGTAAAGTGCATTGCACAGTCGAGGAAGGTGTTTGCTTTTCTTGCTCCACACCAACAAGCCTGAATAAGTCTGTAATCATGTCAGTGAAGTCAGAAGTGTTTGTAATTCAGAGCTCTCTGTCACTCCAGACTTACCAAACTGAAGGTGAGCTCATCTAGGGCTTAAGAGGACCTAAGAAGTTCCACAGGCTGCAGTGGGAATTCTCTGTTGCTGTCTGTATCATTAAGTGCCTTACTAATGGTGGTGGCTCAGCACTAGAGGTGAGCTGTGTGAAAGTGCAGTTGCTAAAGTAAGCAGGGTTGATAGGTCAGAGTTGTTGGGATTTTTTTTTAACCCCTGTGAAATCAACATCCTGATGCACATTCAAAGAAAATGTAATTTGAGATTTTTCTGTATTTGCTGCTTGTGTCTTAGTCTCTTAATTGTTGCTGTTAGAAAGTCTGTTTGTGGCAAGAATTCTGACAGACAGGCCAGACTTAAACTTTTGATTGGGCTTGCAGTGAAAAAATGACCTTATAAGCACAGGAGCTGGAATAATCCTTTATATAAAAGGCTTCAGTGGAAAAGCTGACGTGCTGGTAAAACACTGGGAGTGTTTGAAGACAGGAATTGCACATTGAAATTGCCTATTGTGATTTTTCCCCACTACTGTCAGGTACTAGATACCAGATTTGCTGCATTTTGTTTTTCATTGTTGGAATCCTGGCTGGGAGTGTTGCTGGTGATGTTTTTCTGGTGCTTGTGGTCCTTGGAGTATGTAAAGGTCTCTCTCAAAGTATTTCATTTGCAGCAGCGTAATTTAGTGTTGAAGTGCATGTTCTGTTAAATCATCTTCCTTTATTCTTTTAGTGTTCATAGAAGACTGTTGAAGATGGGAGGCGCTGTGAGTGCGGGCGAAGATAACGATGAATTAATTGATAACCTGAAGGAGGCACAATACATCAGGACAGAACTGGTAGAACAGGCCTTCCGAGCCATTGATCGAGCAGATTACTACCTGGAAGAGTTCAAAGACAGTGCCTACAAGGATCTGGCATGGAAGCATGGGAATATTCATCTCTCAGCACCATGCATTTACTCTGAGGTGATGGAAGCTTTGGATCTGCAACCAGGGCTGTCATTTTTGAATCTTGGCAGTGGCACTGGTTATCTGAGTTCTATGGTTGGACTCATCTTGGGTAAATACCTTTTCAATCATGTTAACTGTTTATGTTAGATTATTAAAAACAGGTTTTGTAATTGGGAGTGAATCATTGCTCAAGTAATGGAACTGGAAGATAGCTAGGAAAGTAAAGAATGTGTTAATCCAGCTCACCAGTTTATCAGAATTTTCACAACCTTCTCTCTGGAACCAGATGGGATCCAGATTTCTGTGGCAGAAATGGCTACCCATGTAATTCCAGAGGTGGCTGTAGTGGATTCCTACAGGACTGGATACAAACTAGGGGTCAGGATCAGGAGTACAAAGTTGAAATCAGGCTTGAGCATGTCCACAGAAACCTGTGACTACACCTGCCCTGTGCCTGGTTTGTGTTCACACTGCCCTGTTTAGACTGAGACAGGTTTGAGGTTCACTTTTGATATTTATTAACAGACAGATGGGAGTATTTGTTGGAAAACACAGAGTGTAGCAGGACTGATTTTATAATCACAACTACAGTGGCACAAAGCAAATCACCCAAGTTGTACTTGCAGCTCACCCTGAAGTGTTTCTGTCAGAGCTGTGCTGCCAGGACAGATAGCAAATGGCTGTAGGGTACAAACTTTCCTTTTGTGGGAGTGTTAAGAATTTAACTGCTGAGATGTTTGTTCTCAGGGTAGAGTGTGACTCCCATCTCCCATTTGTGGTTTTCTCCTAGTTTTGTTGAGATTACCAAGAACACCAATATGTAACTCCAGGGCTTTGGTGAATTTTTGCAAAAGTTACCCTGTCGGTTCTGAGTAAAAGCAGGAGTGCTGAAGAATTTCTGTATCCTCCAGTTTATTTTTGCTGTTAATTGAGGTACAGTGTGTGATGACTGTTCCTGATTCCTTTGCAAAGAGTTTTAATCTATCAGGAAGGGGATATAAAAATAATACAAAAATTTTTTAGGGATGCATTAAAACATGCAGGTAGTTGTTCTTCCTTGGAATTTTTTTCTGGGTGGTCGGTTTTACAGCAGTGGCATCAGTGCTTCCTGCTATGGAGTGGTTTCCTGCATAGTTAAGAGCAAATGGTTCAGAATGAATTGTGCACGGCGGGCTAATTTGCTGCCAGAAATTGCAGGTATAGGGTTGGAATTCCCACTGTAGTACTCAAGTGAGCTGACCCTACACAAACACTGACTGACTGACACTCCTGGAAGAATCTGTTATAGGAAGTAATCCAAACTGTATTAATCCTGGTGGATTTTGTGTTGTTGCCTGTTACCATTATCCTGGTGTTCTACATTTGCAGGTCCCTTTGGTGTTAACCATGGTGTTGAGCTTCATTCTGACGTGATCGAATATGCGAAGCAGAAATTGGACTTCTTCATTAAAACAAGCGACAGCTTTGACAAGTGAGTGCAAAATGCCTGTGTGGATTAATTTTGTGCATTTGGCTTTAGTCGTGGCAGTTCTTGCACCAGTGTGGCCCCCCTGGATTCAGGGTAATCTGAGGATTCAGGCTCCTTAGGCTTGCTGAGCTGCAGTGTGTGACCTTCGAAGCCCAATGTGTATTGTGGGGGAGTTTCTGAAATGTTTGTTGTGTTTTCAATAGCAGTGCTGATGTTGCAGGGCTTAGAGGGAGCTGAAGGAGTTTGTCTGTTTTGAAATGCACTTGCAGTAAGAGCTTGAAATTTGCAAACAAAAATACTAGTTCTTTTTGGGATCTGAGAGCATGCATGGTGATCAGAAGAATATGAACTAATTTCTGTGGTGGCCTGATATGTTTTATCTGAGGAGAGGAAAAATGGTGTTTTAAAATATGAAGGTAGTTTTAGGATGATTAAGTTGGTACTAAAACTGCTTAAGATTTGATTTATGTTCTTCCTTAGAACCTCCATTTTGCTGCTGTCACAAGTAATAACTTTCCAGCGAGATAACCACTGCCAATAGTAACCTCAGCAATAAAAGTTGTAGCTGTCATATTTTTGGATCCATTTCACAGTTTGTTCAAACAGGGAAGCAAAGCATCTGTGGATACCTGATATCTTCCTCTCCTGGGAGGAAGAAAATTAAAGTCATTACATGCTGGATTTTAGACTGCTCAGCCTTGTGCTGCTCCTGCTGTACTGGAAAGCTTTTGATGAGAGTATTTTCTGGATGCTGGCAGCAGACTGACAGTTTTTGGCGTGGATGGTGCTGGACTGGATTTTTTTCAGAGTCACATTGGTATTGTTTGAATAGATGTTTTAGGGAAGACTTCTTTCTCTCTCCAGACAAATATAGCTATGGAGCAAAAGCGAGCTGAATTCAGAAATCATGACTGGAAAGTTGGCATTGCTGAGTGATGTCTGCTGGGTTGTGCTGTTGGAACACTGTGTGCAGGAACTGGCTGCTCTGAATGTCCAGCACACTTTGCGAAACCAGAAAGCTTCAGGAAGTGTTTAGAAATAAATAGGTGCTATATTGAGCTGCACTTAAGATACCAGAAGAAGAATGAGTGTGTTGTACAACTTCATAAATGTAGGACTTAGAATTGATGTAGTTTTGGAGTGTGTAAGAAAACTAGAAGCAACATAGAATAATTAATTTTTCTTTTAAACTGAGCCAGAAATGCTGTAGGCAAAAGGTCTTTTTTATGAAGGGTAAAATCACAGTTCTTGTGAAGCTAATGGCAAAAGTTGCATTGGCTTCAGCAAAGCATATTTCTGTAGCATCGGGTGATAGTTCCCCACAATATCTGAAAACCAGTTAAAAGCTTTTGAAAATGTAAAAATAAACCCAGGTGCAGGCCTTAAAAGACTTTGATGTGTGGAATCTCAGGTCTAATACTTATATTTGCATACTATTACTGAGTCAGCATCAAGTGACACAAAAAAATAGCTTGTTCTGAAGAGTTAAATGTATCTCAGGTATGAAATTATGCATCCTTATCCTTTGGAGATTCTAATCCATGAACTCTGACCTCATTGTTCTGTGGTTTTGAGTTTTCTATCTGTGTTGTGTTACAATATTGTTGAGAATAGATGGGGTTTGGAGCAGAAATCTTGTAAAGCTGGGGGTTTTTTTCCCCAAATGTTTTTCATAGTCTCATTTTTACAGATTTTTGAAAAGAATTTGCTTGATAAATTGTAATATTTTTGTCTGATACAAGTTGCCTTCACTTTCAGATTTGAATTTTGTGAGCCATCCTTTGTTACTGGCAATTGTTTAGAGATTTCTCCGGACTGCACTCAGTATGACCGTGTTTACTGTGGCGCTGGAGTACAGAAGGAACATGAGAACTACATGAAGAACCTCTTGAAAGTTGGGGGAATTCTTGTCATGCCTCTGGAAGAGAAGGTTGAGTGCCTTTCTCCTCCCATTTCTCTTTCAGTTTTTCTTAATTCTGATCTTGATTTAGTCAGTAGTTGTTCCTTTATCTTGCCCTTGTAGCAGGTTGAAGAAAGCATTAAGTTCACCAGTTTTCACTATGACTGGAAATTGAACTCTGCACATTCATAATATTTAAGAAATGTATAGTTCTATCAATCCTTCACATATTGCAGTCTGTTAATTGCAATTTTACTTTCATGCTGCAGAAAATACAAGCAAGGCTTTGTTCAATTACGTAATCTATTGTTGTGCTTAATGATAAAATACAGAATTTTGCGCCATAACTGATGAGTTAGTGTAAGAGATTTGAGCTGGAACATAATTCCAGTGATCTTCAGACCTTCAGTCGGTGACTGACGAGTTTCCTCAGGCATCAGACACAGCAGTTCTGTCCCAGAATGGAGAGAGATCTGGGAAGGCAGAGTGACCCAAACTGCCATTGACCATGCTCTGTTGAAACAGTTACTTAGGGCTAATCCTGAAGAGTTCTCATTTAAAAAAAAAACAAAAAAACAACAAAAACCAACAGTGTTTCTCCTTACTACCTTTCACTGTTGTAGCTTCTAGCACTTTAACCACTTGTCCAGGCAGAAATGTCATTACTTCATATTTTTTTGTACAAAAATCTCACTGTAGTTCACACAATGGACAATAATCTCCTTGTTTTGGTTTAGTTGACTAAGATAACTCGTACTGGTCCTTCTGCCTGGGAGACCAAGAAGATTCTTGCTGTTTCTTTTGCTCCTTTGATTCAGCCAAACCACGCAGATTCAGGAAAATCAAGGCTTGTTCACTTGCGTGAGTACAGACATTCCTGAGCATGGGGGAGGCTACGTCTGCTGTTTGGCTGTGAGCTGTAACATCCCTGGGAATCCTTTCAAGGAAAATTACTCTAAGTGCTTCCTTGTTGGACAGTTACGTGTCTTGTGCAAGAATGGAAGTTGCATAAAATGGATTCTAAATCACAGACTCATAGAATGGCCCAGGTTGGAAGGGAACTAGAAGTTCATCTAGTTCCAACCCCCCTTGCCATGGGCAGAGACACCTTCCACTAGACTGTCATTCTAAATAGAAGTTATTTGAACTTTTTCCCTGAACTTTGGGGGATGTTTGGTCATTGGTTTTGCACACTCTGTTTCAATCATGAGTGATGTACTACCATGGTTTTGAGGCACTGGGCTATGATGATGGAAAATGCAACATTTGTTCACAGGTATTGGTTATGTATCCACTCAAAGGCTCTCACCCTCCACCAATTTGGAATTATCCTGAACCTGGAATGCTTGAGGGATACAAGTTGTGCAGTTCTTGGTTAGCTGTTTAAAGTGCAGGTCGTATCAGTGGCCTCAATCTTTAGATTAAGACTTCGGTGTCGAGAGACCTCTGAAGACAGAGATACTTTCATAAAGAGATTAGTCAGGCTTTGGTCTTATTCTGGAAAGGTGTCTGCATGACAGAAAGGAGCTCAGGAAACAGTCCGTACTGTGCTGCAGTATCCAGTAAGTGCATGTTTCAGCATGTTTTGTATGCAGGTTGCTTTATAGTGAGACCTGCACATATATTACTTGTAATTTTTTTCTGCTTCCTCCATTTACGTCCCAGGAAAGCTTACTTGTTGGTAGGAGACAAGGATTTTTTATTTCAGTTTTTGTTCATTTTAGTTCATGGATATGTGTGCATCAGTACATTTTTTTCTTTATGTGGCATGAGTTACACTGTGTATTTATGGGGTGGCAGCAAATAAGTGCAGAAGACAGGACAGTCTTACAAGCCATTAATGTGGGAGGTATTTTATTACAGTAACTAATTGTATGCTTCTATAATTACTTCTACAAAATGGTTTCCAGCCTGTCTTCACTCACTAAGTCTGAAGCAATTTTTGAAGAGCATAAATAGTACTCGTGGTTTATAAATGCAGAACTTGGCAAAGCTGAAGTAACAGCTCAACAGAAAAATCATTTTATGGAAGAGGAAAATAGACTTCAGGTCTACTTATCTACAGCAGGAAAATAGCTTTTTAAAAGTAATTAAACAGTCACAGTTCTAATTGCTAAGTCTACATTCTTATAATCTTTAAGATGTGTATCTTAAAATAATTGAGAACTTGAAATCAAAATAGGGAAATTTTTTAATGAGAGCAATGCATGATTAAATTTTGTTTGGAAAGTTGCAATGCAGTTTATCTGAGCTGACAGGAGTTGAATAGAGCTGTTTGTGTAATCGCAGCAGGGATTTCAAATGGCCTGATTTAATTTGAGCAAACAGAACTTTTCCTTTGAGTACTTTTGTGGGGGAGTTTCTCTGTATCTGCTCATGGGCCTTGTTTTGTTCCAGCCCCCGTGGCCGTTCGCAGCCTCCAGGACCTGGCTCGCATCGCCATCCGGGGAACCATTAAGAAAATCATTCATCAAGAAACAATGAGAAACGGGAACGGGCTGAAGAACCCTCCGAGGTTCAAACGGAGACGTGTCCGTCGCCGGCGCATGGAAACAATTGTTTTCTTGGACAAAGAGGTCTTCGCCAGCCGGATCTCCAGCCCATCAGATGATAACAACAACAGCGAGGATATTGAGGAGGAGAGGCACGAAGAGGAAGAAACTAAACCCTCTGAACTAAAGCCAGATCCTCCTGTAAACTTTTTGAGAGAAAAGGTCTTGAGTCTGCCTTTGCCTGATCCCTTAAAGTATTACTTGCTTTATTACAGGGAGAAATAGTTTCCTTCTTCTAGAAAGTGTGCAGTAGGCAGAAAATAAAGTACTAGTTAGAGCTTGACAAATGTGCACCACTTGCTTGCCTGCAAATGTGACCACCCAAGGCAGTAGGCTTGCTGGGGAATGTGGCTGCTGTAAACTTCAACATTATAGCTTTTTTGAGTTTCTTCTTCCTTCTCAGTTGTGTGCTATAGTTTTATCCTGCAGCAGGGGTTCCTTAGGAAGCAAGTTGGTGAAATGCTCAGCTGCTTATGGAAAGGAGGATTTAATTCCCTTGAAACTAACTACACAGAGATACTCTAAAAAATCTCGTGGCTTCTCTCCTGAATATCAGTTTTGAAAAACTCTTAAGCAGTTCCTCAGACCTTTTCCTGTCTATGCTCCCTCCCACTAAACCTGCCATGTGTTTCCCATGGTGTGTGTTTAATGGAGGATGAAGATTATTAGTAAAAACTGATCTGGCCAATCTTGTTTCTTCCAGTAATGTGAAAAAGCACAACTTTTACAGAAAGGAGAGAATTTTTAGCATTACCCTTGTGGCATCCAGGTTGAATGAGAAGAGAAGCATCAGCTTCTCCTTGGTTTTATTTATAAGCTATATATAATTTTTCAGTGAAAAGTAAATGTTTTACAGAATATGGATTTTCTTAATGGGACGCATCTGTTCTAGGGAATGAGTTGGGGTTTTTTGTGGGTTTTTTTAAAGCAGTGGAGGCAAGTGAATTGCAAAGCTGCTTAGCTGTGACAGGATGCAGGGGTAGTCAGGGTTGGGGCTGTTGTCTCTGGAAATGTTTACAGGGTGAGTGAGCAAGAGGGTAGAGAGGAGCTGCAGAGCAGTGAGTTTGTGAAAACTGACTGTGAAAGCAGAATTTGTGAGTTCTGCTGTCGTGTGAGCCCAGACGATCTAAGTTAAGTGCAGAGTGCCAGCCTGAGAGGTAAATCAGCCAAATATAGCTTTGTGGAGGGTATATGGAACTTGGAAACAGTCTAGAAAACCAGACTGGTGCAGTTTTTAGGTGTTCTCTGTGTGCCCCTGCTGAGGCAAGGTGGCTGGAATACAACTTGTGCACACGTGTTCCACGTACGGTGGGTGGAATGAGGTTGCTCAGCTTGGTATGTTATTTTATTCCTGCAACAATGAAGGAGATGTTTTAACAGGCTCATATGGAAGGACTGGACACTCTGCAGTTCTGTGGATATGAGCTCTAATTTTTATTCCCAAGTCTTCCTGTCACAGTGATGGAAGGAGATACCATGGAATCGTAGAATCACAGCATAGTTTGCGTTGGAAGGAGCCTTGAAGACCATCTGGTTCCACTCCTCTTCTATGGACAGGGACACCTTCCACTATATCAGGTTACTCATCCCCATCCAGCCTGGCCTTGAGTAGTTCCAGGGGTGGGGAGTCCACAATGTCTGTGGACAAAAAAATACCGTGTTTAGAAGAGTTTTACTTGGTTCAGCCTCTTTGAAAAATCCACTCAAACTGGTAAAGGCTGGAAAGAAACTTTTGAGTGTGTGTGTTGATGTCAAATACTCCTAAGGCTGGGAGGGATGAAAGACCCCTTCTCAGTAGGTGGTGAAGCTGTGTTAAGGCATTGCCCCATCAGAAGCACTTAAGTTGGTATCATTTTGGTGTCTTTTTTTTTTTCTGTGTATGTGTGCTGTCTCCGCATTTCCTGAGGAGGAGTGAAAGAAGACTCTTGCCAAAAATATGACGGGTTTTCAGTTAACGGTCCTGAGTTGCACAACCTGCTTCATGATAAATAGTGTTCCAGAGTTCTGTGTGGCTTTGAAAATAAATGGATAACTCTTGTACGCCTGAGCCCGAAGTGAAGAACTCTTTTTTGCTTTACAGGTTTTTTGTGTATCTTTGAGAATATCATCTGATAATACAGTACCCTGTGGCTGCTGGCACATAACACAGTCGTGGACTGTGTTTTGCCTCTGGTTTCCTAAGTCTCCCCTTCTGGTCTAAGTTGTACCCCAAGTTAATGCTCCCTTGGGTTTTCATTTCTTTAAGTGGGGCAGTTCTGTGGTCACTGAGCTGATGGTTTCCTGTGAACTTGCATGTACCCATCGTGTAATTCTGGCAACTACAATTGATTCCTTTCCACAGATGAAAATCCTGATTATGGTGGTATATAGAGACTTAATCTATGTATAATTATTTTTCTGTGCTCCCCCAAAGGCTATGGCCTCTCTATTTGTTAGATACTTCTGCTTAATAGCTGTCACACCAGGTGCCTTTCTGTATTGTGGCACAATTTCCATACCCTTCCATAGTTCAGAGTGCCTCTTGCTTTTGGCTACCAGGTCATCCTTCAGTTTAATTACTAAACTTCTAAAGAAGTTCCTTTAAAAATGGCATTAAACTTCAGGTTCTTACTAGTAAGTCTTGCTGAGATTCTGCTAGACCTGACCAGTTGAGGGAGGATTATGTTTCATTTATCCTTGTTTGATTTTTATCGCCATCCCAGCCCCAGTTGTAAAAGATACTTTATCGGATTTTTCACCAGATTTGCCTTTTTTATTACATTTGCTAGATTTTTGTAGCTTTCTATAAGATGCATAAATACTGCTATTTTTTCCTGGATAAAGTTGAATAAATAAATATATATATATATATATATACAGGAAATTTATGTTCTAGGTTGTCAAATTGTCCTCTTGTCCAAAAAACCACAGACCCAAACAAACACATAGTAGAAATGTTATGTATAATATAACCGTGAAATCATATTGGTTACAGCCTGTAAATAAGGGGGAACTGTAAATACATTTTCCCTGTGCACAAGCACTTGCGCTGTAGGTTTTTAGGCGTTTCTAATAGAGGAATTGTAGCAGAGCTGAGTTTGTATGGTTTGTATGCTGTAGGAGTTGTACCTGCTTTGTTTCCTTTTGTGTTCTAAGTAGTCATCACTTTCATTGTGACTCCTTTTAAGTTTCATTGCTGCAGTAAATTTGCAAAAGAACTGAACTTCCAGCTGCTTTAATCATGAGTGTGTAAGTTGAAAAATCTCTGTATTGAAACTAGAGTTAAATTGGCCCTAGGCATGCAGAAGTGTTACACAATTTAAACTTTATTAGTAAGTGTTTCTGTATCAGTAAATTCAGTAAAGACTTTTTAGCCTTCTTAACATGGCTTTGCATCATGTTGTGATTAGAATACTTTGTAGATATATGCTTATTTCCATAATGGAAGGTTAAGACACTAGAACACTAGAAAAAAACAATACCATAGTGCAGGTGCACAGTTTTATATGAACTCCTCAGAATATAATCTCTCAAAAGAAACTTGCCCAGCTGATGAGTTCCAAACCTTTATGTAATGCTTTGTGCAAGATGATTTTTGGAATCAGAACACACAACTGGTGTAGATTTAATGAATCAGAACGGTTAGAGAGTGAATTCACTTACCTGGCTGATCAGCCTCTAGACAGCAGATGTCCAAAGGTGATTCACTTTATTTCTGTACTTCAAGGAATCGCCTAAACCAAACATGCCAGGAGTTTGTTCCATGAATTCTGACCTGCAGCTCCCCTCTTGTCACCTGGGCTCTGCTTCCATGCTTAATTAACACGGATTTTTAAGAGCTGGTGTTCAAGGCTTTAATTTCTCTAGTATTGAGACTAATACTTTGGCTTCAGCTGTAGTAGAAAACTGATCAGAACAGCAAATACAGCTGCTGCTAATTAAATGAATCTGTTAACCTTTATTCCATAAGATAATTGCTTGTCTGTGTATTTCTTCCTGTCATTTGTGTGTATGATAAATGTCCTTTTACCAGCTAGAACAGGAGATTAGTTATATGTTTGTTTTCTTTCACATTATGCTTGCTGAAAGAAAATCCTTTTCTGCTTTGGAAAGCCATGGATGTGTCATAGAAATGGTATCAAGGAAATTAAATCTGTGAGATAATGTTTATGTTCACTTCATTGTAAAATGTAAACCATCGCAGTTCCCTGGGATGTAGGGAAGGGAGCAGGTTCCCTGAGGGAAATCCTTCTACTGAGACAGAATTCATCGTTAAAACAGAGAAAGGTGGTGGGGGAAAGAAACACACCTGAGAGAAACCCTCAAACTTCCTTGCATTCTACAGGTTTGTAAAGTCTGTGCAGAAGAGGCTGGAAATGCTGGAGAATGGAACACAAGGGTTAACTTTAATTCCAGTTGCTGAGGAGTTAGTTTCTGGTTCTTGCTGCGCACTCCTTTTTAAACAATTTGTCATGTTGATGGAAAATCTGATAAATTTATGTGAGAGCAAGGGGACTGGGATTGCTGGTGTTTCATAACATCTCACAGTCATCCCGTTTGTCATGAAGGGGAGATAAGCAAGGTAGGAGAGGCACAGTTCAAGTTCTAGGGAAGATCCACTTCTAAGCAACTGTGGGGGGGTTGCAGACCTTGCCTTTGTGCACTCAAATTATTCCCTGTGGCTGCTGTTAAATCCGCTGACTTGGCTGCAGATCCCGTTTCTACAAAGCAGTGGGCAAATATCCATCGACCCTTCCCGAAGGTGCCCCCATGGCACAGCCAGGTGATGAAATACAATTCCAGCCAGCACGTATGGAAACCTGAGTGATGCCTGGCCCAGCTCTCCTGTTGCAATATAAATAAACCTAGAAGGGATACTTTTTTTGCTGCAGGGGGTTGGTTCAGAGCTCAGGGTTTATACACCAAGATGTAATGGGAGGCAGGAGGCAAAAGTCCCGTATTTGCAAAGAGGCCTGATGTGCCAGGGGAAAATAACTCCAAAAGGCTCAAAGCGTGGTTGGAGAGATAATTTTGTTTATTTTCCTAGAAATACTTCTTTCCAGAACAGCTCCGAAGTAGCTGTGCTACCCTGTCCTAACAAAGCCCAGTGTGTTTTGGAAATAGATGATATGGGGAGCAATCAATAGAACGTAAGTAATGAAAACTTTAAAATAATGTGCATTGTCTGATTCCCATGGAGGACGTGCTTCTAATGAACTTGGCATCTCAAATTGGAATTGAAAGTTGTCATGTTCACCTGGAACAATCTGATCTCAGCTGCCATTTGTGGGATAAAGGCTGAAGGTGACTATTTGGCCTTTCACAGCCCGGTTTTGTGAGGCAGCATTGAGTTGAGTTGGGTTGGGTTGGGTGGCCACTAGAGGACACTCTGCCCAAAATCATGAGTCGGGTCCACAGGGAGAGCTGATGAGTTCAGCGAACTTGCTCAGATTTACAAGTGATGTCAGGGCAAACAAACAGCAGATTGCCTGAGGACAAGGTGCAGAAAACCTGCAGGATAATGCTCTTTTCTAGCTGGAAAAAAATAGACGTTTTTACCTTCTCTGGCATGAAATTTTAGGTGAAACTCCAAACATAAGACTCTCCCCAAGTGCTCAAGTGACAGAGAATCTGAAGGGAGAAGGGAACCAGGAAGGTGTAAGAGTCGCTCTTGTTAACTACTGCTTTGTTACATTAATTATTTTTTAATTTACAGTGTAAAGCAGATGTACATGTTGATAGGAAACTTTCATTTGATCTTCCAGATAATGTGGAATGATGCTGCATTTGGACTTCAAGTCCCTTTATATCCTAATGTGTGTTAATGCCTCCCTCGTGCTGTTTAGGATCTTGTGTAGTAATAGCTTAAAACCTAAAGACAAGCTGGTTTCACTCTAAGCTTCTTTACAAAGGTGATTAATTCAAATGGAAACAAATCCCTGCCTCTTGCATCTCAATTTTACCATCCAGTGGGAGAAACAAAAGGAGGACTGCATTTCCTGCAGTTCAAACTCAGTTTATTTCATTGTTTCTTTCCCTCTTCACCCCTCAAGTTGCCTTTCATTTCTCCAAAACCCCGACATTTTTCCAAATGGCATCTTTGTAGAAAGAAATTTTATTTGGCAAAAGGTCTTTGAACTGAATCAGCTTTTAGTCTGCATAAGAACCTTTACAGGGTTGCAGGATAGGGATTTGTCTTTATTTGCAGGTTATTTATCTCTGTTAGTGATCTCCCTTTAAAACTCACTTTTCTATAACATTCCATGCTCCCATCAGTGGTTGGAAATGTATGTTTTCTGGATGCTGTGAGAACATGTAATAAGAGACAGCCTCTATCCTAGAAGTCTTAATGCCCAATACATTTAACAGACTGTTAGATAAGACACTCTCCTTAGTTTGCTGAGTGTGCTGAGGCAAAAAAATTGACATAAAAACCTTGACCCTGGATCTTTTCAGCCCAGCTCAGCCCTGGAAGCACGGGATCGGTTTTTGGTCCTTGTCCATGATGGTGCAGTCTGCTATCACACAATTGCCTGAGGAGAAGGTGAGGAGTTAACTCGCTGTTCAAGAGAAGCAGCCAGGGGAAAATAAATCAAAATTAAGAGTTTCTATTTCAGCGCCACAATTAAAGAGGGGTGGGGACAGTCTGATCTTCAGTGATGTACATAATGGCAGAGGGGGTGGGCCGTTGGACTGTCAAACTGCCTTAATTTAATTGCAAACACATGCTGATGAGTCCCCTCCTCCTGGACCTCAGGGCTGGGAAACTTTTTTTTTTTTTGGTCAGCTCCCCGCAGTTCAGAATTGAGGCAAATGCACTCCAGCAAACACCATGCTCATCAACCCTTCTGCTCTTGGAGGCTTTTTGTGCTTGCTCCTCTTGCCTGGTTTCTCCTGCTCCTGTCCCAGTCGCTGCCTGTGCTTCAGGACCACGGTGCGATGCATGCATCTGATGTTGGAAACCATCCCCGAGATCCCGCCCCAGACGAACATCCTGTGAGTAACCACTTCGTTGTTGTGCTGCCTTTCTTACCTGCTTGGTCTTTAGAAAGAAGAGGGGGGGGAAAAAAAAAGGGTCAAGGCCAAAGGTTTATTTTATCTTCCCTTTTTTTCCCCCCTGTCCCTGCAGAATTCCCTGCCTCAAACTGTTTCAGGCTTTTAAAACACAAACCAGAGAACTGATTCTTTTGGCATCAGTTAATTGCTAATGGGACGATCAAGGGAATTTAAAAATTTAATAACACCAGGGCAAGCACTGGAAGGCAGTTTTGGAGAATCAAAGGTCACAAATATTAAACTGAGCATATAGAAAGGTACAAAGTTTGCATTTCAGAAAGCTTTGGGTGCAGGGGAGAGAGGAAGTAGAGCAGCTCAGGCTTTTGTCTTTACTGACACACACTTTCCTAGTACATACAACACCAGGTCATTCCTAAACTCTTAAGTACTGGTTTTCCAGTTTCTATCTGAACTATACAAACCAAACTTCAAGCTCATTTGGGAAGTAAGCACTGTGGTAACTCAAAGATTCCTTCAGAAATAAAGTACCTGTTGGTGAGGGAACCACTGGCTGAGTCCATTCAAACAGGAAATATGGAGGATAAGGACAAGTAATGCTTTGAATCTCCTAAACAGCTCTCACTGAAAGATGCAGAAGAGCACTTCCCTGTGATTCTAAACTAATCATAAACTTAAAGGTGGCTTTATGATGTAGTGGCATGTGACAAAATGCATCCCTTTGTGCTATTCTCATCGCTTGGCTTGGAAAACCCTTTTTGCAAATAGGAAAGGCGTGTCAAAAATTAATCTTTTACAACTGGTTTAAGGAGGATGAGTGTAAAGCTTTTCAATGTGAGTTTGAGCAACATTTCCTTCAGCTTGTAACAAACTAGATTTTATCTCAGCTAGCACATCTGTACCAGCATTTCTCCCACAAACATCTCACTAATGCATTTTCTCTGCTGGCAGCCTGAAGAATGTGGTATGGGCAGGATGCTGGCATTGAATTGTTGCCATCCAGATCTGCTTTTGTGGATGGAGACCACGGAGCATTAGTGACCCACAGGAAAAGGTCTACACTTGCTGCAGCTGCCAAAGCTTTCTCTCTCCCTGGGCTGTTGATGGAATGGATATTTACAGTGTGAAATTGCTCAGGACTGTGCAGACAGGGTAGGGGTTATCTGCTCTTACAGCAACTTGCAGCATCTGACTCTTCAATCTGTCACCAAACTTTTTCTCCCCCTTTTCTCTCTGCATCTTGAAATACTATTTAAAATATCCTGACATTGTTTGATTTTAGCAAAATAACTTGTTCCTCCTTGGTTAAACACAGATTTTTATTGAGGGAAAAGCTTGTTTCATTGGCTGAACTGAGATATTTCTGAGCTCGTTAAAGCTTAATTTCTGTTCCGTGTTTGAAATGTGGCAACATTTGCTGTCACATTTGCTCCCTCTGGCAGCAGCACACTTCATTCTCTGTGCTGCACGGGGCAAAGCCTGACCCTGGCCCACGCTTGTCGTTGCAGCTTTAATAAAATTCCAGGCAGTGCCTTGCTGTGATGGAGGTGACATTGAGCTGCCTGTACAACTCAGTCTAGAAAGGCAACCAGGTTTTCCAGTGCAGGCACCCTAATTCCATCTCCTCTGCTCTGTTTTGCATGTACACTGCTTGTAGAGGGTCCATGTTTTCCCTGCTTAACCGTTTGGAAAGCTGATTTATATAGTTTAACAAATGAGCAATAACTTTGAGTGGGAAACTGAGTTTTAAAACATCAACTGAATGGAATAAGTGTGAGACATAGAAGTAGTGATATTCCAAAATGAGGTGACTGTCTTTGTAGATCTTTATTTTTAAAGGCAATTTATCTGGTTAATTCTCTTTTACTACTGTCTGCATAATTTTAAGCAAACCCTTGGTGAGCAGAGATCCCCCCAGATATAAAGACATATGAACCTGATGAGTGCTCTCTGTTGGCAGATCATGTGCCCTTGTATGGTGTGTGGCAAGGAAAAATCCCAACTTTCTGGCTATCCTGAAGATCTAATGTATGCAAATACATTTCCCAGCCAGCATCCCATTTTATCTATTATAAATAACACTTGAATAATTAAACTTTGTTGAATTGTGGAAGATCAAAGAATGCTTCTTAACCAAGCCCTGACTACTCCAGCTTTTTGGTATGTTAATCTTTCTCCTGGGAGGACTGTTGTGTCAGACTAAACATTCAGAATTATAGCAAGAATAGTCTTGACCATGGAGTCTTTCTGAGCAGAAAATGTGGGATATTTTCCATACTTACTCTTCAGTATGAGCAGGACTGAGTCTGTGAGTGCAGCTCCAAACACTGATCCCAGGCTCCAGCTCGGTCCCCTCGCAGAACAGCTGCAGTTTCCAGATGGAGTTTGCTTTGAAGTTGGGAGTTTCGGACTTTCTGACCTCCGTGACTCCATGCCATCCTCTCTTTAACAGTCCTGGAAGAGTGGGGAAGTCTCCTGGCTGGCACAGGCTGTACTTCACCAGCCCCGTTGGCAGATGTCCCCCTTGGGGCTGGAGCCAGCTGGCAGAGCTCGGAGCCGCCCATGGCCTTCTCGGAGCGATGCTGGGATTGGCATGGAACCAGCTCCACGATTGATGAGCTGTTACTGGCTCCTCTTTGGTAGCCATTTCCCTCCTCCCTTCCCAATCCCAGCTGGGTACAGCTGAGGATCTGGCCCAGGGTCTGGTTTTAGCAATAGGACGTTTATCTTTGGTAATGAAGTCTGTTTGTTTTATCCAGAGCAGAGAATAGGATGGCAGGAATGACTACCCCTGCACAGATAAGCTATAAAAATTCATGGTGTAGAACTGCAAACGTATTTTGGCTGTTGTCTGTTCAATTGGAACATGATTACTCAGATGTGATCTGATGGTTAGTGCTGGGATTCAAGCAGTCCTTTTAGCCAGCAGCCCAAGGAGGGGAACAGCTGTGAAACACACACTCCGAAAATTTCAATAGTTCCTTAACCTTTTCAGTCATTTATTCTACAGTGTGACATTTAAAACAATAAACTTTGAAACGTGTGGCCATGAGTGGAAGAAATCCATGGAAAGAAGTTCCCCTCTGGCTGGCAGCTAATGGATTGCAATCCAATTATCCATGGGTTATTCTCCTTTCTGCATTATGCAGAGCACATAATGAATGAGTCCTGCTGGAGAAACATAGCTGAGGGCACAGGCAAAGACGGGGCAGGATCTGGGATCTGAGTGCACTGCTGGCATGAACTGAAGGTGACCCAGTTGTTCACGGACCTGGTTGCTAATTGGGCAGTGTAGGCACAGCCAGCTTACAAGTTTTGTTTCCCTTCATCATTGTGCTGATTGTTTGGTGGCTGCTCAGTTCCTTTCTTCCTCCCGCAGGAGGAAGGCTGGAGTAGGACAGGGTGTATCTCTCTTAAGTCTGTTAATGAGCATAGTTTTGAGAAGGAATTTTTATACGTTTGTTGGGGAAAGGTTTACTGAGCAAAGGAGTTCTTGGAAATGCTGCTCCCTTTGTGGTCTCTGTCGTGTGTTTTGAGTTGGAGAATGGATTACTCATTTCCTCAGTGTGTGATGGTTTTACATGCAGCCATTAAACACACACCCACACATTCTGCATGTGCCAGGTGGGATCTCTTTCTGGCCTCTTTCACCGTAGTATTTAATCCTTATTAAACCTTTTAGGGGTGACCAAAATCATCTTTATGTTCTATTCGTACAAGTCCCTTCATCGGAAGGAAGATGGAGAGGGAAGGTATTTAAAAGTTATTTTCCTTCCAGTAACATTCCAGCATCTTCTGATGAGAGCATCCTAACTCTTATGATTGTAGCTACCTGTTTAAAATCCTGCCTTCGCTGACTTTCCAAGTGCTTCAGCATCAGGTTCCCACTTCAGTATTTGTATTTTTGTTGCCCTAACCACATCTGTCTCTCCAAAGGTACACTAGGATTTTTTCCTGTGCTTTTTAAGGAGGAGTCAGTAATTTTTGGTGAAAGAATCAGTGTATGTTCTGGGTAAAAACTTGTATGGTCATGATTTTAAAAAAGCAAAAGGCTGATACGTATCTGACATATTAAAGAGTTTCTTTTCCTTCCTTGGGCTCAGAACACAATTCAGGAGGAGGGAGATTTGTCTTCTGCAGAGGAAACAGGCATTAGGTTAAGAGAGTCCTGATCCTCGCTGCCATGAATGCCCAAGAATAGACTCAACTGGTTTGAGTAGGATCAGACCCTAAACTCCATACCCACTGCTAATAAATAATAGCTCAAATTGTCTAAGATTGATGACTTCAACAGTTTATGTAATCTACCTACTTGAATATGTGTCCAGGACCAGAACTATGTGTTGGAGGTGTTCCTTGCTCCTGTCCTTGCTGGCAGGAGGGATGCCATGTGTCTGCTGAAATGATTCCAGCAGGGATGAGGCACCAGCAGCTCCCTCCTGCCCTGGCAGTGCCTTCCAGACCAGTCTCCAAAGCAGAGCATTCCCACCAGACTACGCACACATAAAAACTGGGCTCAAACCAGCTTGATAAACCAGCTGCTGCATTATGACGCAGAGGGAGCCCTTCAGAAAATCTGACTCCTGTTTGTGGGAGCTGGAATCTTTAAAAGCTGGGTTCAGGAATGCCTGTGATAATTTCTTAATTAAAATCTAGTGTTCCCATCCCTAAAACTTCAAAATGTACGTGGTATGACAGTGTAACGGGGAACCACAGCCTGTTCTGCTCCCTCCATCTGCTCGGTCTCCACTGTTTCAACCATGGTCCCACCATCTCATTTACTTGTATTTCCATGCTGAACATATTTTCCTTCCTCTTCACTCTTTGAACAGTCAAATCTTGATGTCTTAAGCTGGTATGCCCCAAAATAGGCAGGACTTGGGCAAGCCTCCAGCCCTGAGCCTGCCTGTGGTCTCCTCATCTGCCTTGCAGAGATGGCAGTGCTCAGCTGGCCATGGAGGGGTTTGGAGATGAAGGCTGTCATTGATTAAAGTCATTTGGGAACTCGTGTGGGAGAGGGACATTCCTGAGTTGGGGAGCTGATGACAGTGAGCCTGGAAGACTTCATTTCCATCTCAGCAAGGCAGTTTTCCCTTCTTGCTGTGACTGGAGTGGTTTGGCAGGGTGGGGGAACCTGCAGAGCTGACTCTGATGTTCTGCAGATAAGCAAGAGAAACGAGCATCTTTCTGATCAATGTTTTGTCTCTTCTTACATATGGAAAACTTGACTTACAGGATATTTTTAGGATGTGTTTAGGATATCTTTCGCACCTTGCCTTCCTCAGGAAACGCTGGGAGGAATCTCAACATTTTGTCTCTGTAAAGCCACCTTTACTCTCTGTGTCTGTTGGTAATGACTGTGTGACTGCCAGTTGCCAACCAGTTCTGGGTGAAATGGTCCAGAACTGTCAGCGCCACTGCTGTGCACAAAGGATGCTTCAGTGAAACAAACCCAGCAATTTCTGTGGAACTGCAGGAAAATGCCTCTTGTAGCTAATTATCTGCTTAGTTAACATAGTAATACATGAGTCTGTGAAAGCCTAAATAGATTAAACAGAAGCGGAAGTTTCTTGTAAAAACCATTGATTGCTTTATATGCTAATCACTGATAATTATTTAACACAATGCTTGCAGGGATGATTGTTCTGATAGCAGCTGAGAGGTTCAGATGATTGAAGTGTCATTCTGGCGAGACCCATTTCCCAACCCACTTGCAAATTTGTAGCCTGTGTTATGGAGTTAAGAGTTCCCAAATTCAGAAAAGGTGGGTTATTTCTGTAGCAGATCTTGGATTATTCACGTATTCATCTCACTTTCCTGTCAGAGCTTTGGCACAGGGGTTTGGTGAGATTTTCTGCTGAGCCAGTCAAGCTGGTGTTGTCCAGAGGGATGAGCGTTGGGTGACACAGGACAGCTGCTGTCCCAGGCCTCCAGCAAACACCCTGTGTGTGAAGGTGGAAGAGAATCTGGGATCTTTTAGCAGCAGCTATTCCCTTTTTTCCTTGGGGGAAAGCATCTTGTAATCCCAGGCTGCTGGCCTTGAAAACACAGGGGAGAATTAGATCCCAGGGGGTTATTGTTTTCATCCCCATTTTGCAAATTCTCAGGTGAAGAACTTTAGGCAGAGGGAGCCCAGCTGCTGGTGGACAGGACAGCTGGAAGTGGCTGGGCATGGGAGAAGCTGAGTGGTGTGTCCCTGTGGAAAGCACACTTGTTCCTGGAAAGAAATGTAAGTTTCCAGAGTGCCCTGGGAATAGAGAGAAACAAGTGTTTCTGTGTAAGAGGAGACAAACTCTGTAGGGAATGTTCTCAGCCAAATACATGTAAGCCAGGGTATTTCCAGTGCAGCCCTCCGTGGCCTTCAATGCCAGCGATGCTTCAGGTTAAGGCAAGGTCTGCAGAGAAAACACTATGGATAGGGCAAAGAATAGGGGTTTTTACATGGTAAAGAGGAATGTGTAGGTTCCTCTGCATCTCTGGGGACTTTCTTTGGTACCAGGGTACAGAATAACCCTGGTTTATTTTTTCCTGTGTTTTTAGAGGTGTTTCCTCTTACCTGTAGTTCTGGCCTTTGCTTTTTGTTCCAGCTGTGGAAGCAGAATACCTCGCTGTGAACGCTGGGCTGGGAGGGATTGCAGTTGTCTTTGTTCATTAAAATTTTGAGGTTTTTTTTTTCCACCACCTGCAGCCTGTGACCCAAAGTGGTATTTTACACTTCACTGCCTGCTCCCTGCTGCCTTCCATGAGCATCAACAGCTCCAGCCCTGACCCCTGTGTATTCCTTCCACGTATTTGTAATGTTCCCTATTACCTGTAGCCAGCTGCCTGGACTAATTACACGGCCCTTTACAGCCCCCCTGGGGCAGGCAGAGTTGGTGTCTGTGCATTGCAGTATATAAATCAAGTTTGTATTTCTTCACCTCTTTTCATGGTCTGTTCTTGCCTCATTTCCTTTTAATGAGGCCACGGAGAACAGGCAGCACATTGTGCTATCACTGTTGCCAGTGTTTAATTGTATTTGGCTTTATGGTGTCAGTGATTGCCTTGAAAAGTCTGTAAAGATACCTTCGAATTCACAGCATCAGGGAAGAAGGATCTGTAACTCCTTCCAAGAAGAAGGGCAAGAAATGCACGTTTGAAGCAATGCAAAGAAAGCCAAACACACCTGAAAAAGTCAAAGGTGAAGTTAAAAAGTACAATTCCAAAGGGTGATCCTTTGGGACTGCAGTTTGCAGTGGACAAACAGAGCTGGTGAATTACAATTAGAAGCCTTTGTTTGTAATACTGTGAAGCTGTGTTTCTTTCTGCCCTCCAACTCTTCTCTGTGCAATAATTACCACTAAGAGAGGGGAAAGATTTCTTACTGTATCAGTCTTCTGATTCCTTTGGTCAAAGTGGAAAAGGTGAAGGAAAGGCACAACAGAAATGACAACTTCCACTGGCCTGTGTTCTGTTACATCCAGTGATAACAAAGGGGTAAAAGGGCAGAGATTTAATATTTTAGTGTAGTGTGAGTAAAATTGTCATGCATTTTCTGCCTAAAAAGTAGTAAAATTATTACAAATTTTTTAACACAAAAGGAGTAGTTTTTCAATCTGTAAGGTAAGGAAACATTGCATTTTGGGACAATGGTTTTAAACTGAAAGAAGTCAGGTTTAGATTAGGTGTTAGGAAGAAATTCTTCCCTGTGAGGGTGGTGAGCCCCTGGCACAGGTTGCCCAGAGAAGCTGCGGCTGCCCCATATCCCTGGAAGTGTTCAAGGCCAGGCTGGACAGGGCTTGGAACAAACTGGTCTAGTGTAAGGTGTCCCTGCCCATGGCAGAGAGTTGGAACTGGATGATCTTTAAGTCCCTTCCAGCCCAAACCAGTCTGATTCTGTGATCCTAAAATAAAAGCATCTTTACTCATTGTGTAGCCTCTTCCTGAGTACTTGCTCAAAGCTGTTTCAGTCCCCTCTGGGTATCCCCTGTCAGTTTGGAGTCACCTGCAATGACTGCACCTCTTTCTAATCTGAATTTTATAAAGGCCATGATTCTTGTTGATGCCTGTCTAAAAAGAAGTGTTGAACTTGTAGCTATTTGTAGAATTATTATTTTAAACTCTGCCTCGAAATGTAAGTTACCACCAGAATGATGGGCAACTTGTGTAATTTTTCTCTTATAGCAAATGCCCTTAAAAGGCTGCCTTAAACTGAAAAATAGCTGTGTGTTCTCTAAATGTGATATATCAAGCAGTGTAGGATAAAAACATCAACTTCATTGTGCTTTGGACAGAAACTTGCAGCAAACCCCATTTGTCAGCCTTCTGTGATTTGTTATAATGGACTGGACAGTGTGAGGTGCCAAATCAATGCACAGTCCCTATAGAAGTGTTTCTACTTGGTTAACCAGGTTAAACCACTTAGCTCTTATTTTATTATCTCATTAGCAATCCAAACCCCATGTTTTGGGTTTCCAAGTTGATGTAGCTTCATGGGCAGCCCTTGAAAATTGCCAGAATCCCCTGGACTCCAGTAATTCTAATTGAAGTTGGCACAGATTTGAAATGCAGGCAGTGATAAGCTGTTGTGATTCTTGGAGCATTGTGGAGCAAAATGGGAAATGCTTATTATATGAGGTTATTTGAGCAGATTTAACCATTTTAGGGCAAAGATAGTTTTGCTAGGGAGCAAAAATATGGGTCTACATGATGATGAGTGTTCCTCTACAAATTAGGATGAGATGCAAGTGCATTTGCATGTGAACTTGGGATGTTTTGCTGCAGAGCTTTCCTGGTACTCTTTGAAATGATCACTTGAGTCTTGTCAGTGTCTAGTTTTCTATGGAATTAGACTACAGAATTTTCTCAATGTAGGCTTGTCCCAGCAGCTGGCTCACTGCAGACAAGAGCAGACCCCAACCATCATTGCCACTCCTTCTCCTCCTTTTCCTGGTCTTTGTCTCCATTTTTCCTGTTGGTGATAGACCCTCCCAGCAGTCCTCCTCCCTTCCTCCTAGGGATGATGTTGATCTCTAATGGCTTGTTCATGTCTTCTGCTTTTAGAGATTTGCGCTTCAACCACATCAAGGAGATACAACCTGGAGCCTTCAGAAGACTGAAGAACCTCAACACACTGTAAGTTGCACTCTAAGGATGTCCATTTATTACTTGTGTTAGTACTGTCCCTTATATCTGTTTAAATGTGGCCTTGGGCTTTTAGGTATTTCAGTCAAGTTGTGCATATCCAGCTGAAGCTTTAAAATTCTCTCTGTCCTATGCTGAATCATGTTTCTTGGATTTTTTTAATTAAATGTGCCATTTACTAGCTTTCATTTTTCACAATCAACCTCTCTGGGTATGTGTTTTTTTCTTTTGTTATTTTAGTTGAAAATCTGATGCATTCTAGTACTGACTAAGAATGTTTGAGCAGGTATGGCCTTAGAGTAGCTCATAAAAGAAGTTCTGGCCTGGGATCAAGATTGTGGAGGGATTTATTAAAAGCTTCCAGCTTTCCATGGCCTTTTTGAATGCATGAACTACATTAGGTACTCTATATGAGTTTGTTTGAAGTGAGAGAGCATCCTTCAAATGCCACCTTGTCCCTGTGTCTTGCCCTGGAATAGATGCCTACCCTACTCCAGGTAGGAATGGGAGTAGAAAGCAGTTCTTCCAGTCTTTCATGCTCACGTTGGTGTGATCTGTTACTCTACTAAAAAGCTTCTGACGCTTCTCAAAGGAAATCATGGGAGGCTTTGCTCGTTCTTGCTGCTGCAGGGTTTGAAGGCAGATCTGAGTCAATCTGCACCCCGTGGCCAAGAAGTTGAAAACACACCAGCTCCCAAATCAGAACCAGAAGCTGTGTCAGCACAGCACTGTGCTGGATGTAGTTGGGCTGTTGAGACTCAGATCTAATTATTTGAGCTGTAACATGGCGCTAACAGGGATAGGATTTCCAGGTCCAAGCTGGGATTCCTCAGTGAGGCAAACCAGCTCGTTTGGGAACCTGCACTGCACGACAGATGTTCGTGGTCCAAAGTGGTAAGAGAAAGTCCAGGTTGTTTTTCTGTCTGACCTTGAGTGGTCTGAAGTCCCTGATCCTGTGAAGGTGACAGAGCTGAAGGAAGGAAGTATTCAGTCAATTTTAAGTAGTTTTTGGAAGAGTGGGAATACAGCAGGGATTTATCATAGAGACCTGTTCAATATTTATCTTCTAAAAATGAGTATTTGCTAAAAATTGTTCCACGCTGTGTGGGACTGATTGGCCAAGCCCACCACTGCAGGATGCTTCAGAGTACCCTGCTTGTGGCCCAGGCCCCTGCTCATAGGACAGGTGGCCAACTTGTAGGCTACTCAAAAACTTTATTACCAATGATGCTGTTCATCCAGACCACCAGAACAGCCCATATTAGTCTCCCAAAGAGCACCATGTGATGCTTAAATGCCAAAAAACAATAGCGAGAAAGGATGCTTTGGATGGAGTTCTGTCTTTTGAGGTAGGATCAGATAGGGTGATAAATGAGACTAAAATATCTAGAGAGAATATAGAGTCTGAGTCCATGGAGTTTTACCTTATCACAAAGCTCTCCTGAGGTCTCTTGGTCTCCCTCCCTGCTCTTCCACCCCTGAAGCTCTCCTGAGTTGAGGAAACAAACGTTTCCAGATGATGTCATCTCTGTGTGATCCAGGCAGATGTTTGGCAGGCAGCTTGCAGGACCACCAGGCGAGTTTCAGCTGAACCCTGGGGAAAATAAGGATGCTGGCAGGGCTTCTCTTGGGGAGATGCTCCTCCCAACCTGCTGAGCTTTGGAAGAGATCCCAGTTCCTGCCCTGCTTGGACTGGGCAGGTCTCTGGCACGTGCAAGACTCTGCTTCTGTCTTTCTGACTCCTGACACTTGGCATAAAGCCAGATATAGATACACAGCCTGCTGGAGGTGCAATGACTTATCTCTCTATAATACCTGCTTATGCTCCATGAATTTGTCCAGTTGTCTTTTCCTTTCTGTCTCCACGCCCGCCTGCACAGGAACCTCAAAGATAGCAAGCCCATGAGGAGATAAGGTGTGAATGTACCCCAAACAGCCCTGATCTCATGAGTTCAGATGCCAGGACAGTAAGAACAAATGTGATTTCACAGATGGGGGGCAGAGTCTCCTGCTTTTCCTAAACGATATGCTGTGGTCATTGTCAGAGCTGGAGAGTGGGCCCAGGTGAAACACTGCTGTGGCAAAATACTGCAAATTTATATTTGAATTCTGAAAATCAACTGGGTGTGTAAAGGATACCTTTCCATTTAGATAGTACTTCATGTAGTGAGTTGTATTTCCTGGGCTGGCCAGCAAGGTGGAAAAATTAGTTATTCTCTCATTCACGGTAAACTCCCAGGATGGGCAGCTTGATAACTGAATGAGAGAACACCAGACCTCACACTCCTGAAGGAAATTTCTCTCCAGGAACTTTGGTTTGCCCGATTCCCACATCAAAACTGACAAGAGCTGAAGAATTTGCTGATGTTTCTTAGATGATAAACTTCTGCCTGAGGACTTAGGTAGGTCCTCAAGTGATAGAATAAATCCTTTGAAATCCCTGAGGGACTTCCTGGGAAAGTTTGTCCAGAAAAGTTGAAGGGGGAGCTTTGGAGGATAGAGTGGCTCAGGTTCCACGTGCAGAGCTCTGAGCTTGCAGCTTTCTTCTGTGGGTCTGAAATGTTCAATATGCAAATAAATGTGTGTCAAAGAGCCTTTTCCTACAAAGGCAGAGGAAGGGCAGCAGATTCTGGTGAAGTTTCTGTTCTGTGTCTCCTTTTGGGCAGGATGGCTGTGCTGTATCCAAGTCTGACAGTTTGTAAACCACCCTGATAAGGAAACCTTTGTAGCCTGGCGCTGGATGCAGCGAGGTGGGCTGGGAGCCTGGAAGAAGAGGAGCCTCTGTGGATGTCCAGTGGGGGCTGTTCAACAGTTCAAACCCTCCCCTGGCTCCTCTCTGCTTTTCTCTGGTGCGGGGGATTTGATAAATCACAGAGCACTGCTTTAACATTAAAAACAGGAGCCCTGTTTGTAGAATAGATACAGTCACTGTATGTTTCTGGCTGGGGGCTGCTGGTCCAGCACCACAGGTAATAAGCTGTTATCCTAAACCCTGCACTGCTGGGAGCGTCCCTGTTGGCTGCCTGCAGTGCTGCGTGCTTTGGAGAAGTCCTCTTGGGCTAAATGTCTTCAAGATTTGTAAGGTTTCCTCATCCCTTCCTGTTGCCTCTGCTCAGTTCCCGTGCAGATGCTGGTGAGGATCTCCTTGTGTGTTTTTAAACTCTTAACATGTCCCCTTGAGAAAGAAAAAAGTGATAGAAAGGAGAGTGAGGCAAAAAAAACCTCTTGTGTGCCATCCACAAAATACCACCGGTCCTGGACAGCTGCTTTGCTGGAGTCTGCCAGCACTCTCTGCACCACTGAAGCCAACATTAGCTCAGAGCAGGTGGTGGGCTGTGGAAGAAAGAGCAAACACGCTACAAGCTCATGGTGAGGCACAGCCTCTCTTTGCTTTCCAGTTTTTGCTCCTTTAGGTCATCTTTGGGTGGGGACGGATGAGGACACTCCTGCATGGCTGGTCCTTACGTGTTCCCATGGGAGTCAGAACTCTGCCGTGTCAACCCGGTTGGTCCATCTCTGTATTTTCAAACCAAGACCATCACAGCCAAATGGTTGTTGCTGCTTGGGTCTCTCCAGTGTCATCTTTAGAAACGTCCAACCCAGCAACCAAAGCAGCATTTTTTAACTTCCCAAGCATTCATTTTGTTCTGCCTGAGGCATTAGAACCCAAGAGAGCAGGGACTCTGTGGAGACCATGTTGGATGTGCCAATGCCTGGCCCTTTGCCCTGTCAGTGCCAGTGCTCACATCACGTTTCTTTTGCTGCTTGGGTGAGAGCAAAAGGCATTTTTGGTGAGCCCTGCATCTCTGCTTTAGGTGCTGCTTGTCGAAAGGTCTCAGGGTGAACAACAGCAGTAACGTGGAGTCTCTGTGTATTATCCTCTAGTAGCTCTTGAGAGAACGTGTTCCTGAGAGCAAGGAGGGGATGTCAGAGTCTGCTTGGATCTCAGAATAAAAGTTCCTCCCTCAAATATAGGAAATGACTATTCCAGATAATTTTCTCAACAAGGGAGAATGCACGGTTGAATGCAAAACTGACTTTTTCTCCCCCTTTAAATACACTCCATGATGATTTCTATTAATGGTGGGAGGAAAAAAATAGCTGTTGTGTCACAAGGACTGTAGCATGTGGTTTGTCACACAAAAGGAGGAAAGCGTACATGTTTTGAGTCTGAATTCTGTACTGTCACATCATTTAATACATTTTTCAAAGCAGAAAACGACTCATTTAATGTGAGTTAAGCCTGTGCTTGGCAACCTGGAGAGAGGGTGGGGAAGGAGAAGGGAGAGGCAGTCAGGACATAAAACCTGAAGGAAACTGAATGTAAAATGTTCTCTTGGTGAATATGGGCTAGATCTCATGGTGCTTGTGTATCTCAAAGGTCCCAGAAGAGCTTTTCAGTAATAAAACCTGTGTGACTGAGTTCACCTACTTATTTGAAGCCCAATTCACCATCTGGCATGGAGGGAAATGCCACATCATTTTGCTAGGAAACGTGCTTCTGATACTTTTAATTTAGCCTGTTTTGCTACAGGGTGTGCTTAAGATAATGATAATGATCTTTCCAGCCTCTGTCTGCCAGAGCATTTATTCCCAGCAGATCCGGTTAGCAGGAGATCTTAGCTTTCAGTCCTCCAAGGTTAGCAGGAATGTGGGCATTTTGGCTATGGATTGCTGCTGGGATCCATAGCCAGGTCATGCCAGGATTTTGCATACTTCTCTGCCTGGATGAATTGCACAGGAGTCAAGCAGCAGACAGCTGGGCAGAAGCCATCCAAAGTCTTTCTAGGAGCCAGATGTACTCTCTTGTCTATGGATTTCTCCGAAAGCAGCATTTTGGAATATGTAGACTGTGATGGACTTCATCAATTATCTCACTTTCAAATGTTTTCCAGGACTTCCATTACAATGGGGAATCCTGACACAGGAAGCAGAAATGGCTTTTTCCATGCGCTTTTTATTCCTTAATCAGGCAATGAACAAATTTTTAAGTATCAGACGATGAGATAAGAGGCCTGTGGACTGTTTGCCATCTGAACTTCCAGAATTATTCTTATTTGGCAGCATCACTGATTACACTCCCTGGAACTGTCCAAACTAGCCAAGACAACAAAACATACTAGGTTAATGCTTTTAAAGAGCCCCAAAACGCACTCAGACAGCATGTTGCAATTTGAAATCCCCAATGGACATCAATCCTGGTCTGAACTCCTTGCAGAAAACATGATGGTCAGCAAAGGAGTCCAGACCACAGTGGTGTGTGGGGCTGCTCCAGGACCTGCTCACCTGGTCACCATCTCCTGTCCCGTGTGAGGTGAGTGGCTGGTGCCAGTCGTGTGGCAGGGGACAGGTCCCCACATCCATGGGAATGACATCGGTGCTGGCACCCATCTGCCAGCCCATCGCGTCCTCAGAAGTGGGGCCAAGGATCAGGTAACAGAGAACAAGCTGCCTTCATCCTGCTCTGGCTAGAGATGAAAGTGTGCTGATACGGGTAGGGAAGGAAGCTGGCATGGCTGGTGCCTCTGTTGTCTTTGTCCTGGGGGTGAATAGACAAAAGCCCTCTCCTGCACTGCTCTCAGACAGTTATTCCCAGTCCGTGGGTGTTCAGTCATCAAATAAACCTTTGGGTTGGTGTTCAGGGACTGTGTTTCCACTCAGCATAGCTGGCTGTCAAAGCAGGATCGTGTGTTCCAGGGACTTGACATCGTTTTTGCATCCTTATGAGGGAGATTGGGTTGTTTGAGCTCATCTGTGTGTACTGAGCCATTGCTCCCACCTGTGCAGGAACTTGCCAGCAAGCTCTTGAGGCTGTTTGTGCCCAACCCTGGTGATGTGCACTTTGGTACTTGGCACCCACTGCCGTGGCATCAGGACAGCTGATCGAGGGAGGAAAGTCAAATCAAGAATAATGAGGTTTTTCTCAAACCTTTATTATCTGACTTCCGGAGCTCTTGGCACTTGCGTTTCTCCTGTGCTTTTTGAACCCTTAATGTGATTCTCCCTCTGAGAATGAGCTGATGGAAAGCTGGTGTGACTCAAGTGCCTGGCAAGAACTTGTGAAGCTGCCATCACACATGTGAGTTTCTGACATCTTTTATCTTTTCTATCATCCCTGAGGTGTTTGATTTTATCTTCATCTTCTTTTCCCACATTTTCTACCGTTTCTCCCCATCTCTCAGTCTTTTCTCTCCATCTTTTACCTGAACAAACTGTTTTTCCCAGGTAGAGGCTTGGCTTGTAATGCCAGAGGTTGGCTGCTCTATTTTCTCCAGAAAAGTGGGACAGAAGATTGGACTTCACTGCTGGGAAAGTGCTGAACTGTCTTCTCACCTGCTGCCTCGTGGCAGATCGTTCCTGAGAAGCAGAGCTATCACAAAAATCAGCTTGTAAAATAGAAAATGCTCATTCAGTGCACGTATTGAATTTCACCCAACATTGTGAGGTCTGGCTTCTTGCAGAGAAAATTGCAGTTTTTCCTACAATTCTAGAAAAAGAAATCTTTGCAGTGCACAGCCACAGCTCTCCTCTCCTTCCACAACTCCATTTAGGACTTTTAAAACTTAGTGTAGCTGGTGAAATCCTTGCTCTGGGCTCTTCAGCTCTAAACTCCATCAGTGGGACACCACAGCAACAGACCCACAGGAGTGCGGTCGGGCAGCCACGATGAATAGCTAAATTCATAGACTAAAGAGCTATTTATAAGTGGTTTATTGTGTTTTCTCGGTGTTGGGCTTGGCAGGGGCTGCCGCAGAGGTTTTTGTCGCGCTCAGCTGTGTGGTTACCACTGCTGCACGGTGTGCTTGTTCCAGGGCTGAGCTGTTTCTGGTCATTGGCACCAGCCATCATTTGCATGCACAGTCATGGCAACTGCACAGACAAGTCAGAGATTGCTTTCCAATGCGATGGGGTCCATAGGGTTTGTATTAAAACCTGGCACCAAGCTCCCTGGATAGAAAGAGGCTGTCTCTGAGCAGCCTCAGGAGTCAGAACTGAATTTATTTCATTCTCATTTGCAGATACTGGTTTACAAAGTGATTAGAACCAAGTCATTACCATTTTATAGATCCTATAACTCCACTGTGAGCTGGTGTTTTAAACTGCATTCGTACTCTTAAAAACTGGCTCTGCAGTCCCCTGCTCACAGGTTTGAACACACCAAGGCATGTCCAAAAACCAATGTGGTTGTACCAGGGTGGCAGCAAGGGTTTAATATCCCACTCTGCCTTTTTCTGCCTGTCTCCCTTCCCCTCATCCCTTTCCTGGCCAAAGTTGTAACTCTGTTGTGAAAACCACTGTGGCAAAAAGTAAGGAAAAGAATTTGAACGTTGTACATATTGGAAGCACTTGGCACCTCTGGGCGAGAAACCTTCCCATTGATTTGGCTGGTGTGAATATACAGACTCTGATCTGCTAATCCCTTTAAATCTTAAATTCTGGGACACACAGGCTCAGGATTTTTCAGTGGGCATCCAAAACCAGAAGTGTCACAAATCTCACATGTGCTGAATTTACCGGTTGTGTTTTTCTCTCTTGATTTGAACAGGCTGCTGAACAATAATCAGATAAAACAAATCGTGAGAAGATCCTTTGAAGATCTGGAGAACCTGAAATATCTGTGAGTTGGTAACTCAGTATTTTCTTGACCACTTCAAAATTTAACAGTGCACTTTTACTTTTTCCCAGTCAAGGGCGTATGTTTTGTGCTTGGAGTTCCTGGATGTTAATGTCAGTGTCAGAAGTATGAAATATTGTCCTTGAATCCAGTCAGTGAGCTCTGCTTTGGGTTGAGGTTCACTGCTGTTTCCTGTTTATTTTTAGAACACAGCTGCTGATCAGTTGGCCTACTAATGCTTTTTCCTTTCTCTCCTTTTGAAAGCTACCTTTACAAAAATGAAATTCAGAGCATCCAGCAACACGCCTTCCGTGGGCTCCATTCCCTCGAACAGCTGTAAGTACAGATGAGCCTTGTTTGTCATGATTCCAGATGTAGAAAATACCAGATACTTAGCAAGGGGTGGGATGAAGCTTCTCTTTGAGCATCCGAATTTGCCAGACTGCATTGACTTCCTCTGAAAATCAATTTTGGTCTCAGTATTGGTTTTGGTTTGTGAATACTGAGATATCTTCCTATGGACGTCCCATAGGTTTTGTCCTGACCCTAAAACTCTGGAGCATAGGAAGAGCCCAGCTGTGCTTCTGATGCCCTTTGTCCAAGGACCTTACGATGAGAGGAGATAGGGATCTGCAGGATGGTTTGAAGCCAAAGGCAGCTGGCCTGCTGGGTTTGTGTCTGCTGGGACTCCTGGAGTAGGGGACTGGATCTGGCCTTTTCTTGAACTGAGGGTACTGACTGAGTTCCTCTCTCATCCAAAGCTTTGCTGGGAATGAATGGATGAAGTGCAAACTGGGAGATGGGGCAGACAGGTGTTCGTGGGAACTACCACGATGGTGATGCTCACGTGCTGTAAAGTATCTGGAAATTGCAATGGGGGAAGATGATAGATCCAAACAAAAAAAGTAATTACCTTCCCTCAAGCTGTGTAGCACTCTGTGATGAATCTGGGATGAAGAGAGCCTCGTTTTTTTCTGGCAGCTGGAGTCCATCACAGCTACACTCTGACAGTCCCTATTTGCCCCCCTTCTGTGTATGGCAGAACTGTGCTGTTTATTTAATCAAAGAAGGTTTGTTTTTTGACTCTTAGTGCTCCGTGCTGAAGGTGAGATGGGCAGGCTGAGCTCTGACTCTTCTGAAGTGTCTTGCTAAACTAGGGTTGGATTTTTCATACCAGGGGCCATGATATATTACATGAATATGTGTGAATACATGTGGGCTGGTGGAGAGAGTGTGAGCTTGGATATTTGAATCATAGATACATAGAATGGCTTGGGTTGGAAGGGGCCTTAGAGATCACTTAATTCCAACCTCCAGCCATGGGCAGGGACACTTCCCACTAGACCAGGTTGCTCCAAGGCATGTCCAACCTGGCCTTGAACACTTCCAAGGATGGGGCAGCCACAGCCTTATCACCCTCACAGGGAAGAATTTCTTTCTAATTATTTATTCTTGCTAAATATATCAAGTATAGGAGTTATTTGCCTCAGTGAAGAACAGAGACTGAAGGTGGAACCGTTCTGATTCATGGATTGTCCCCAACAGCAACGTTTATAGGGCTGGAATGTAAGGAAAGATTTTGCTGTAAAAGGAATAGGATCCAGCGTGTTCTCCAGGCTGACAGAAGAAGTGGACAGAGTATAATGGGAAGTTTCAGGCAAGCCTAACAATAGGTGTGTGTGTAAAATATGGTTTTTCATCAGCCAGCTCAGCAAGGATGCCTGGAAGAAAATGTAGGAAGCCGAAACTGGCTCTAAGCTGAGCTTGGAGAGCTGGTGCTGGCAGCAGGGATATTTTAACAATGAGCGTTCCAGACTTGATGTCACGAATAAAAGAAAAAACCAAAACCAACAAAACCACAAAACCTACAAACAACCCGCTGAAAGTCGCATCTGTTTTCAATCTCAGGCAGGCAGAGTTCCAGAAGAATTAGCTTTGCTCAAATCCTGCCCCATTTTCCTGTCCCCCACAAGCCAGCTTTTCAAGAAAAAGTATAACCCGATTGATGGACAGTATCAGATGGTTTCCTCAAGGTCCAAAGCAATTTCAGCAGACATCTGAGACTGATTAGAGCATGTACATCTCTTCCCCACTGTGATCCACCAGTGCAGAATCTGAGTCACCATCTCCCAGTTTGTGCTCTGATACTGGACCATTTATCATGAATCCTTCCATTACAAATCAAACAGCCATGTGGAGGCTTAGGCAACTATTTCTCAATGCAGTCAGCTCCAATAGCAGAATGAGCATTTCTAGATCTGTGATTAATCTGTGTCTGCTGTGAATTTTATGCCTGTGTAAAATAAGAGGGAAAAGTTTGGGCAACTTTGGAACCATATGAAATGCATCTAAAGGTCAGGAACATGTCAGTTGTGGTGGTGAATGTCACAGCTCGTGGGAACAGGCTCTGCAGATCCCCAGGTCTGCTTTGCTTATGACAAGGGGTGCTCTGGGACACAAGGTCTTCCAGGCCTCTGGAATAGCAGGTCACACTGGAGATTTTAGTGGAAGTAAAAATATAAACTTGTACTGGCAAGAACTGGACTGTCACTGTTGCTGTGCCATTTAGCTCCAAGTGTTCCAGATGGTTGCACCATCTCTGTTTCTGGGGGCTGTGCCTTCCCTCCACAGGGCACAACAGCCCCACACCAGCCGTTCAGAGATGTGTCTGCTCTGGCTGGGTGGATGCACACACTGGGACTGTCTGTTAGAACCACAGACAAATGCAGGTTGGAAAAGGCTTTTGGATGTCTCCAGTCCCAACTTAAGCAAGGACCAATTTCGAAGTTTTATCAGGTTGTTCAGGGCCTTTTTCCACAAATTAATTCTCCACAAACTCATTATCCACTCAGAAGTGTGGCAATTCCCAGACTGGAAGATAGTGCCTTGTGGTAAGGCCATTTCTTCTCCCTGATGATCCAAGGATGTGTTGGGAAAGGCAGGGATAGTTCTGGTGCAGTGCCTGGATGGGCACAAATGCTGCTGACTCTCCATGGGCAGTAGTTTCCTCCTGACTCTTAGTGGTGCAACAGACTGTTCATGGTGGTCTTGGTCTTCAGGGGAAAGCAAGTCAGTAAATCTGTCCTTTTTTTTGTCAAGGTTTTAATTCATTAAGATAGAGAGTAAAAAATTGACAGGATTGGAAAAGCCATGTTGGCTGCTATGTTTACATCTGGAAGGTGGAGACACTAAAGTGGATTCTGGCTTCTCAACGTCTGCCTGGAGACAGTGTGGTGACCAGCTGGGGGCTCGTTGGTGGATTGATCTGGGAAGATCTTCTGTCTTTTAAATTGCAATCTGTGATTTCTGTGTGACAGGTACCTGCATTTCAACCACTTGGAAAGTCTGGAACTGGAGACTTTTAGTGACCTGCCTAAACTTGAAAGGCTGTAAGTAAAGATGGGACATTCCTTGGGAGTAAGGGGGGTGAGGAGAAGAGGGCAACCCCCTTCTTTTGGTGTAACACTTTTGGTATAATGAAGTGTGATCTTCAATATAGAGGGAAATGCAAAAAGAAGCTTCTTTAAAGAACGAGATTTTACATCCTTGCCAAGTAGACGGGTGACTGAGGATGTGAAGGGAATTTCCCATTTTATGTTATGTTCAGGTTTCTGTCTAAATGTGGGTAAATCTGCAGAAAGCCCTAGAGCTGGCCAAGCCAAGTGAAATTTTACTGTGACCATAAGGTCAGCAACATTAGTCACTGTTGGGCAGAGCATGCAAAATAAAAAAAAAAGGGGGTGGAAAAGGGATAAAATCAGAAGAAAACCAAACAAGAAAAACATGTATCCTTCTTGAAAGCAGTAAGGAAATGGAGTCCTGTCTGTCCTGCTCCCCAGGATTGCCTTCAGTAGTATTGTAGCCACTAGGACACCAGGCCATGTGGTGTTCCCACTCCATGGAGAAACCAGCAGACCCTGCCATGCTGTGTGGAAATGTGCCTTCTATCCACATGTGCCAGGGAAATAAAATCACAGGATCCTACACCCTTAGGAAAATTCAGACCTGGATCAGTGCATGGCTGATCTCAGTCACTGTATTTGATCCAACAAAAATGCTGGATTTAAATTTTAAAGGCAGGTTTGTCAGCCTGGTTTTGTCAGGAACCAGACTGAACTTGGGGGCACACACGTGTGTGCAGACATTTGCACTCAAGCTGTGCTGCTTTTGTGTTCTTTCCTCTTGTACCATCAACAATATTTTCTTCATGTCTTTTATCAGTGGTCTCTTACTAGTTTTAGATGTAACCAGCGTAACTAAACTTCCCCACCGTTATGGGAATGGGAAGGTAATTATCCCTTCTTGGTGCCCACTGCTGCATTTTTGTGCAGTTGGGGTTTTCCCCTAAGATCTGAGGAGTGTTAGCTCTGTGCTAAAACTCTGGAAGTGAGCATTTTGCTCTGTGTTGTTCAGAGATAAGCCCAGCTCAGGCAGCTGTTGCCTGAACTAGATTTACTCATGGGGTTGAGTTCATAACTACACCGAGTCTAAGGTGTGATTTGTCTAACATCTTCTCCTGGAGCCTTATTCCAATGGCTGCCCCTGTAAAATTGTCGTGTCATTTGCATCAGGGAAAGAAAAGGTTCCCCTGGAGCTGACCCAGGTACAGAAAACAGAGGGTGTGTCTTGTCTGTGGGGTTTTCATGCCCTTTCTCCTCCCTTTGCAGAGAGACTTTTAAGGTTCCAGTTTAAGCCTGTTACATCACATCTTGAGTCACCATTTCCAATGCACACCCGCTCTCAGCTTTGGCACGTTCCATCGTACCCACGAACGGACGAAATTCCTACAGCTCATGGAAACTAACAAGAAATCTAAAAACTAAGCTGCGTTTAAACCAAATTCTGACCTGGGATGTTGTCACCCGCGTAGTGCAAATACTGAATAATGTTTTGGCATGGCTTCTCCCATTTCAGATTCTTGCACAACAACAAGATTTCCAGGATTCATCCAGGGACATTCTCTCAACTGGAATCCCTCAAACGGCTGTAAGTTAAAAACATTGCCTGCAAAGAGCCCTTGTTTATCTTCATTCAGATGGCCAGGGCCTGAGGAAGAATGTGCCTGGTTGGCAAAGCTTTTAGTTGTTGCACTTTTAAGGCCACTGCTAAGTTTATGAAACAGTTTTGATTGGACCTGAAAGCTTATTTAACCAGTTAGAAGTTTCTTTATGCTGGTGTCTAATTATAATCAGCTTACAGCTTAATAACGCCACAGGAATGAACGTTCCTGGAAAGTTTTCACAACGGTTTGACCCCATAAAACATCCTTGAAAAACACAGAAAGTCCAGGTCATGGATATGACCTTGGTCATGTCTGTAGATCAAGATCTAACATGGAAGGAAAAATCATGGTCATAAAAGAAAAGGCTTGTTTTCTAGATTGAAAATTATCAGAGTGGTGCCAAGGTGCATGATTCTCCTTCCATGCAGGAATTCCCCAGTGTGTTATTCCCACATAACCTGGCTGTTTCTTAAGCTCAGTTCTTTCTTCCTTAAACCTCCAGAGCTTTGCTTTGGTTTTATGATCTCTGGAAGCAAGTTCTATGATGTGTTCTGGGGAGAAATTACTAAAGGTAAAGAATTTTGGTGTCCTGCCATGATTTCCAAATGCAATAAAATAATGTGTTTCTCACTGCAGCCCTCAGTGATTTCTGCAAGAAGGTAAAATATTTTACTTCTCTTTTTAACAGGGAATACCTTGTGAAATTGTGTCTGTAGGTGTCAGAGGAAAAGCTGGGGTGTCTATAAAATATTCTGTCATGGTCTTGTGTGAAATCTCACATTCTTCTTCCTTTTTTTTTTTTTTTTGGTGGTTTTTTGTTTGTTGGTTTTGTTTGGGGTTTTTTTTTTTGGTTTTTTTTTTGTTTTTTTTTTTTTTTATGGATCAGATCCATCGATTGTAAAACAGTCAGTGGGGAAGGAGGAATAAACTAATCCCCCTGTAGTCCTTATTTATCCTTATGGATAGCACTGCTTGTAGGAATGAGGTCAGTGGAGGGAAGAGGGTGGGTGCACTGGGAGGTCACTGGAGCTCCTTTCCACAAGGTTCAGGCTTATGCTGCAGTAATAAAACTTCTTATAGTTGTGCAGATATGCTACAACCTCTCACAGCTGGTCACAGAAAGGGACTGATCCGATGCACACGTAAAACAAGGGGGAGTTTTTTGGAACTAAAAGAGAATGGAAAGCTGTAATAGGGGCAGTGTCATCTGCCGTTCTTACAGAATTCAGTAAAGGGTGAAATCTCCACCCTGGGGGAAAACTGAATATTTCAGTGCCTCTCTTTGCCTCCAATTAGGCCAAAAATTCATAATCCAGTTTAACTGGATGATTTTCATTTGAAACTGGAATGGCTGATGGCTAATATTAGTTTTTCAATTAAATCCTTCCACTTGGATAAGCATCCTCTTTAACCATCATGAGAATGAGGTATCTCGAATTTTCATTTGGGATACAGTCAAATACAGGGAAAACCAACCCGTCACTCTGGAGGACTGTTCCCCTCGTGTGTCCTGGTCTGCAGGAGGCAGCACAGTGTTTGGAGGCTGGTGAATGAGCTGCCTTTTCCTCGGTCTTGCAGGAGACTGGACTCCAACGCCTTGTTTTGCGACTGTGACCTGATGTGGTTGGCTGAGCTGCTGAAGAAATACGCCGAGCAGGGCAGTATCCAGACAGCTGCCACCTGTGAGGCTCCAAGGGACCTGCACGGCCGCTCCATCGTCACCTTGACTGCCCAGGAGTTCAACTGTGGTGAGCGAGGCCAAACCCCTCCAGCGGCCACCCTCAGCCCCTGGAGTTGGGCTCTGGTCTGGGAATTGCTTCCTCCAGCCCTTTTCCTCCCTCCTCCTATTCCTGTCATCCTGCTTTCTCCCTCCTTTACTGCTGAAATGAGAAAATCCCCGTGGGGTTGCAGGAATTACTGGGATAACACAGAGAAAGCTGACAGTCGCAGTGGGGGTGTTGAAGGCACCTCTGGTTTGGCTTGCAGGTGTTGTCTTGCTTTGTTAAATAGAGTAGGGCTGGTAAATGATCTGCTGCATCAGTGGCTAAACGAGTAACCAGAGGGAATATCCCACATGAGACTGAACAGAGGGGCAACTCTGGGAGAGCTGCAGTGGCTGGAACACAACTGGAAACCCATGTAAGCATATGGTAGATACGTAGCTGAACACTGTGTTGGACTTTGATGTAGTTAGGGTGGTGTTGTTCTTTGAATTTAGAATTTCAAAATTAGGTTTTGTTCTGAAAAAAAGCCGAAGTTCAATATTTTACCCAGAAAAAGAAAAACTCTGGTTTTTAAGTGGAGGTTAGCACAGTCTTGGTTCTGGTTCCCTGGTACTTCACTGCTGGTAGGACCGGTTTGAGAAGTTCCTGCTCACTTGGCAACCCTCCTGGATGTGCCAGTCCAGCTGTGCATGGCCATGCTGTGAGTCAGAGGTGTGAGCTCAGCTGGATTTTGAAGAGCTCCCCCTGGAATTCAGCTTTTCTCCTATGATTTCCTTATTTTTTTTTCTGGAAAATCTTGACCATTTCACAGCATAATTTAGGGCACAGCCATGCCAAGAATTGAATTGGCACAAATAGGTCTGTTACCTCGAGGGAGCAGGGAATAGGAAGGGTCTGGGGAAAGCAGCTGGGGACACATGGGGTGGGATCCTCTGTGAGTGGCTGTGCCACACAACGAGCTGTGCCTGACACACACCCGGTGCCACAGTACAGCTGTTAGTGCAAATTTGTTCTGGTTTAGGCATGGGCTCACAGTGGGATGTCTGTCAAATTAGCCAGAGCACCTGGTGGGAAGATTTTTGCTGGCATTAGGTTTTCACGCTGGTGTTGTGCCAGCTGGGAAAGACAAATGATCCATAATTCAGCACGAAGCTCCAGCGATGCAGGCAGCTGATATCTGAGTCAGGCTGAAAGCTGCTGGCACCAGTTAACCCTCAGCCCTGAGCAGGTGTGAGCCAGGGGTGCAAACCTGCACTGGGTCAGCATTCTGTGCCCTGGGGCCCTCTTGGGTTTGGTCTGCGCTGGTGTTGCCTTTGGGGATTAGTTGGTGAGGCATTAACTTGTGGTTAAGGAGGGACACTGACCTTCCACTGGAGGAGGTGGCTGGCTCTCAATTTTAGGAATGATCCAGCTGGTTTTAGTGGCTCACTGGTGAGCAGGCAGATTGCTAAATGGCCAAGCATTCCCTGAACCAAGAACAAGCACTCCGGGGCTTGTACATGAATTCCTCCCTATTTTAGCACATTCTTCCAGTGTTTAACTGGCTTAGTGCTTGAGTACATCTTAAAGTGAAGAATAGTGAAAGGCTTGGCTGGATAGGGACTGGCTGGTGAATTAGGGACAGAATGAATGAAATCCTGTCGGGAGGGAGGTGGTGTGGTTTGCAGGGAGCTGGCACTGCCTGCAGGTGGAACAGGCAGGTGCTGAGAGCACCAGGCTGCCAGGGATGGAAAAACAACCCAAGTGAGGATGCCACTGACTCCTTTGCTTATATTGGGGGAGACAGAGATCAGCTGTTGAGGCAACTGTAATAAACCAGTGTACAGCCAGGTCTGTTTTTCTCCATGCTATGGGAGATGCTGAACCACTGCCCAACGTACTGGGAATAGGAACAGCCACTTCAGTTCTCCTGGGCTTTTAGTGGGCTCAGATGAATGATGCTATGCCCTCGTGGCATTTGGTGTTGGTGAGAAGTTTTGGGGTGGCTGTGAGGGATTGCCATTGTGCCTGGGGCTCTGCTGGTGCCTGTTTGCTGGGGCATTGCAGGATGGTGGTTGTGTGACCCACTATACCCCATCTGGGCTAAAGGTGGTTTTGTGCTGCTCTGAACTGGGTTGTGTTCAAACGGTGTTTTGCAGAGAGGCCTCGAATAACCTCAGAACCCCACGATGTCGACGTCCTCTTGGGAAACACAGTTTATTTCACCTGCAGGGCGGAAGGCAATCCAAAGCCTGCGATTATTTGGCTGCACAACAAGTAAGTTGCACGCAATGAGCCCTGGGGTGGCAAAGGTTTTCAAGCACTGAGCTCTTCAGTGCCTGCCTGTAATTACAAAAGCTGTTTCACACTATGTTAAAAAAAAACAAAAAACGGGGGGGGGGAAGAAAAGAAAAAAGAAAAGGCTGTTTCATGGTTTGTATTTACCTTCCTTTTAATAGCATTCTCCGGTGACCACGTAATCCAAGTGGTGTTTTCATCTGCATTTGAAATATGTCGTCTGCTTTTGTAATGGATTCCAAGAGCTTATAACTTTCCTATAAACATGCTCTGCAGGCTGAAAGCAATTGTCTTTTGATCAGGAGAAAAATAAAATTAGTGTTTCATGTTGCTCTAAGCCACCATGCTTCCCATTTGTTAACTGCTGAATTGCTTCTAGTCTCTGGGTTTTTATCACTAAAGGCCTATCGTACTGGGGAATGGGTGTTTTTTTTCCAAAGAGAAAAATTGCTATGCTGCACTGAAAGACAGAATTTGCAAATCAGTGTATAGGTTGTCCTTCTGTACAGCAGCACTGAAAAAATGCATGGCCGTGCTAGATGCCAAAGTGTTCTGGGAAATGCTACACAATAAAATATTCTGTGCTCAAGCAGCTGCCCACTGTGGAAGTGAAGTTGCTTCGCTGCTTTACGAGCTTCTTGTCTGGTGGAGCCTGAGCAGGGCTCGTTTATTAATAAAAATGATCAATGTGTGCTCCTTCAGCAAACCCCCCACCAGGCAGAGTTTCAGCCCAGAGCAAAAGTTTATGGCTGAGTTAAGTCCCCCTGGAAGGAAGGTTTTGTTAGGGAAATGCTGGCAGGCTCCCAAAGACAGCATTGTAAGAGGGGTAATGATAATAAATGTTCCACAAACGAGATATGACTGGAGTAAGGAGACCTCAGGGGAATTAAATAAATGCCCAGCAAGCATATTAGTTTGCATAGTGGGTTCAGCCTTTGTCCTTAGGGGGAGAGAGGTCCCTTCTCCCTCTTCAATCATCTACAGCCATCCAAGATTCCTTCGTGCTGGGACAAATGGGATGCAGCACTGGGACCTTCTGCCATGGGCTGGGATCCAGGAGTTGCAGGTCATTGCAGAAAGAAGGAAGATGTTTCACAGCTCTCGGGCTGGGTTGGAGTCCAAGATGTGTTGGGGTCCCCTGGTGACTTACTCAGAACTTTTTGCTCCCCTGAGGCCTTTGAGCCTTGAGTTTGTATAGAAATGGCTGCACACAATAACAATATTATTTCATTATTATGTTTGCACTTAGTAAGTAATGAGAACAGGCTTTCCAGGCGGAGATGCCCTGACAATGGCAGCGATGCTGTGGCATGGGAACAGTGTGCTCCCCCAATGGGCTGTAAATGTCGTATGTAATCAGTGGTGAGAGAAAAAGCAGCTCACCCAGGGAGCAAATCGGAGCTGGAGCTGCAGTTCAGTGCTGGGAATCGTAACTGTTGCTGTAAGTTTCATGAAGTCCCAGAATGCCTCCAAGAAACACAAACTCACTGCAATGCCAGCAAAGCCCCTGCACCTCCCAGCAGCTTAAGGGGGACTGCCAGTCTTTACTCCTTTCAGATTTTGCCTGTTTGTGGCTGTTTTTCAGTAATAAGATTGACATGAAAGACGACAACCGCCTGAACCTGTTGCAAGATGGTACTTTGATGATCCAGAATACCAAGGAGTCGGATAAAGGTGTCTACCAGTGCATGGCCAAGAACATAGCCGGGGAGGTCAAGACACAAGAAGTCGTGCTGCGCTATTTTGGCACCCCATGTAATTGAGTTTTGTGCACCCCTTGATGACCCAGCTGGGTTGGGGATGGGAGTGGAGCTAAACCAGAGTCAGTCCCAGCTTTGTATGTGCCAAGATGTTCTTGGTGTACTGGGAAAGGGAGAATCTAGCAAAGTAATGACTTTGAGAGTGGCCTGAGCTTAGGGGGTTTCTTCACTGTAGTGAGAAAAGGGGGAAAGGGAAAAGAGATTGAAGGTATTTTGGGCCTGGGGAGGGAGTTTGAAGTCTGGGATGGGTCCTGCAGCACAGTTATCAGGGGTGAAGGGGACATGGGAGAGGGGGTGCTCGACACTGGGAGAATGGATTTGAGAAGGTGGTGGGAAGAGCTAGCACTGGGGACATCACTCACAGTGAGGATTTGGAGGTCAGGGAAGAGCTAGGTGACTTTTAGCTGGGTTGCAAGAGGAACCCAAGCAATTTCTGCCCACAACTGAGCAGGTAGCAGAGCTGGTTTCTAAAGCACTCCTTTCCTTCTAGCCAAGCCCAGTTTCGTGATCCAGCCGCAGAACACTGAAGTGCTGATTGGGGAAAGCGTCACCTTGGAGTGTGGGGTCTCTGGGCACCCCCACCCTCGCATCAGCTGGACCCTTGGCACAGGTTCTGCTTTGCCACAGGATTCCCGTTTCACCATCACCAGCTCTGGAGGACTCTTCATTCAGAACGTCACCTTCTCGGACCAGGGGCAGTACAACTGCAATGCCAGCAACTCCGAGGGGTCCATCCAGGCGACTGCAAGGATCATAGTGCAAGGTGAGGAGTCCCAGGCTGAGTCTGTGAGGTTTTGTGACATTTCTGGGACACAGTGTTTGTTCAGCGGGGTGTATTTAAGCCCCATGACTGGTTCTGCTCCCATGAACTCCCCGAGTTTGCTGCCTGAGTCCTTCCTGCTGCTCAGTCATTGCTTTCCTCTCCAGATTCTCCGAGGTTTCTCGTCATTCCCACTGATCAGACAGTAACTGAGGGACAAAGCGTGGATTTCCCCTGCTCTGCTGAGGGTCACCCTCCACCTGTGATTACCTGGACCAGGGCAGGTACTGCCTCTCTCGACTCCTGGTTTCTCTCTGTCATGCCATCATCCATGGGATGTGGGTGGGCACAGCTCAGTTGATGGTCAGGACGGTGATGTGCAGTGGTGGCACGGGACAGATGGTGATGAGCACAGGCCTAGTCACACTAGGAGGTGTCTTGTAGATCACCAAGGATGATGTTAAGCACTGAGCCTCTTAACTCTTTGACACACGAAATCAGAAGAAGGGAATGGACTGGTTTTTATCAGCATGAAACCTGTGCAAAGCCTCAAATTTCTTCCTGCAATGACTTCCTACCTCCTTTGAAAAGGCAAGGTCTGGACACTCCAAGTGAGTATCAGTCACAGAATCATTTGGGTTGGAAAAGACCTCTAAGATCATCAAGTTAACCCAACACTGCCATGTTAACCACTAAACCCTGTCTCTAAATGCCACATGTGTTTTGGGACACTTGCAGGGGTGATGGTTCCACCACTTCCCTCAGCAGTATCACCATGTGCTAGCTCTCTGTCATTGTCATTGATTTGCTGCTCTTGGGGAGAACATTGCAGAAGAGCTCCATTCACTGCTGACACATCTCGGAGCTCTCTTTTAGCTTAGGAAAAAGGACTTTGGGACAACAGGTGGTGGTGAACTTTTAAAGTCTCAGATAATTGTTAGTGCTGGCTGCATTGAACTGATCTCATCCAACACTTTCTGGGACAGAAGCCAGTAATGCTTGGCCCAGAGGTCCTCCAACTTTTCCTTATGCTTCACAAGCCATAATTAATGGTTTAGTGCTGTGGAGAATTCATTGGGTATTGTATTCCAGCTTCCACAGCAATGGCCCTGACAGGGAGTTAAGAAGGACCAGCTGAAATTCTGCTCTGCCAGTGTGTTCTCCATCTCCTTTAACCTGTTTTCCTCCACTTCCCAGGAAATATATCCTGGAGATGTGGAAAGGAAGACAGTGACAAGAAGTAAGGTTCATAGCTGCTTTGGAACCAGGTTTGCGCTCAGCAGTCTGAAAATGAAAGATCAACCAGGCTTTGCAGTGCTTTCACATGCTAAAAACAAGACAAGAGAAGGACAAGTGATGGAGCATTGCTTGTCTCAAAGGCACTTTTGACAGTGTGTGGGGATTTTGGTATTTTGGTATAAATAAAGCCCTTATTTGGAGGAAGAAAAACAAGTTGCTAAACTGAGAGGTTTTAATAATAATATTTGTGTTTGGTAAAGCAGTTTATTTTTCAACTGTTCCTCTGAAATAGAGAAAATATTGAAACAACAGTTTCCAAACCAAAGGAAATCAAAATAACAAGTTCAAAAAGACAATTCTCAATGTTTCTGTTTATTTGATGAAACAGCCGGTTTGGATAACTGAACACTTATTCGCTGTCCACCACATGTCACTAAATCTGCAGGTTAAGAAAAGACTTAGGAGGAAAGAAGAAGGGTTTCAGTTCCTTCCCAGTTGCTCAGACGAGACAACTCAGTGTGATAAAGATGATATTTCAGGGTGGTTGATGTTGGGAAGGAAACGAAATTGGTACCCATCGCACAGAACCCTCCAGTGACAGGGTGAGAAATGTCCCCGAGAATTAACAAACTGCTTGTTTGCCCAGGTGGGCCTCTGCCAAACGACAGGAGGCACAGCATCCTCTCCACGGGCACCCTGCGGGTGCTCAGGGTGGCTCTGCACGACCAGGGGCAGTTGGAGTGCCACGCCATCAGTGCCATCGGGGTGAGCACCCACCCGGTGCAGCTGTCGGTGACCCCACGAGGTAAACTGAGTGTAAGGGCTGCCAAAGCTGTGTCATTAATTTAATGTTATGGTAAAATAACACACTGTCTGACCAGGCTGGCAACTGCCCTCTTTCCTGTGGGATGGGATTTTGCTTTTCCCCCCGGAGCAGATGTCAATCCATGAGAGCTCCATCAGCTGGTGGGAAATGTTAGAGAGGTTTGCAGAGTGCCAAGGTCTGTAAATTGGAATAAGCTGCTTCAGTTTGGAAGTTGTCATTAAGGAAATTATTTTGGTAAAGGAAAACTGGATAATTTACAGAGAAGTGTATTAATTAAATTGTCAGTAATTTTTTTTCTAATTTAAAACTTTGTGTTTTATATAGAATTAATTGTTAAATTCTTTTAAAAATAAAATATTCTGCTAAACAAATTAATTCCTTCTTAGCAACATTTTACTCTGGCTGTGGATACATTTTTCTTAAACATTACCTATCAGGTCATAGGTTCAACCTAAATGTAAGTATTCTTTAATCAAGCCTCTGTAAAATACAAGTCACACAGGAATGCTTTTCCTTAATTAAGTTTAAGTAAAGCTTAATTTTTTTCTTAATTTTTAAAAGGTTTTACTTAACTTTCTTTTCGTTCCCATATAAATAATTCTTCCAAATAAGCAAACTTCCATGCTTGTTCACCAACGTGCAGGATTTTACTAATGGCAGACTGGAGCAAAGGACACTGTCTAGAAGCATAAAATTAGTGAAGCTTCAAGGACAGAATTCACAGTATATTTTAAGACCAGCAAGATCAATATAATTATTTAATCTGTCCTGACTAACCCTTCCAGAGAGACTCATCTGATAATGCCTGAATCAAGTCATGATCCCTGTTTCAGCCAGAGCATCTTTTCTAGAAAGCCTTTGAGTTAATGATTTTAAATGACACAGCACATTCCTGTGTAATTGCCCCAAGCAGGGACTCAGAGGAGCAGAAAATAATGAACATAAATTGCATAAATTAATGAACAGAGAGCTTGGGAGCACGACAGAGAGCACGGGGTGAGCTGTCACCTCTCTGCAGATTCCTTTCAAGAGCAGGAGGAGCCCAGCCCTGCTTTGCCCATGCAGAAAGGCTTTACACTCAGATTTCTCTGTTTTCCTTGGTGCATTCCTTGCCCTGGTGACTCTTTTCCCTCTGTTGCACAGTGATCCCTGTGTTCCTTCATCCTCCCCAAGACGTGGTGGCAGAGACGGGCCAGGACGTTGCCATTACCTGCACTGCCCAAGGAGACCCCCGGCCCACCATAACCTGGGTCAAGGTACGTGGTGATTTCACATCACTGGGGAGCAGAACGGCTCCTCTGGGGGGCAATTAACAACTCTCCCTTCAACACCCCGCCCAGCTCCACTAGTTACATCAGTTTGTGCAATACATGTGGGATAAAGACTGACATTTCCACTAATTTGGGATTTTTAGGGTCTATAAGAACATTGTACTTCCTCAGGCTCGAAGCCTTGCAATGCACATTCTCTTGTTCTTCCTTCCAAACGAGTCACTTGAAGCCAGTGACATTCCAAGATGTTATAAATACTTGATTGACAATCCCTGGGGGAAAAAACCCCAACAAAACAACAAAACAAACTGAAAATTGATTTTTTTTTTCTAAGTATTTTGTCCTTATTTCCAGGATTCCCCCTGGGGGTACTGGATGTTGCTGGCTGGCTCCAGCTTTGAGGGGGCAGATCTGTGATCCCTTAAATTCACGGTGCAGCCTGGCTGCTCTTTTTAAGAATTCATTAGATGAAGTTCTTCAGAGTTTTTTTTCCTGCTCTGCTGTAGTACAACACCTGGGACCTTCCTTGTCACCTGCCCTGTCTTTGAGCACAGTCAGGCATAGAAAATTCTTGAACCTCAGGTACCCCGCAGAGGTCTGGTGGGAGCTTGCAGCTTGGCTCGGGATCCAGTCAATGGTGGGAGCAGAAGAGAAGAGTCTGGGAGTGCAGCAGAGCAAGCATTAGGTTGGGACAGGACAGCAGAAAGATGTTAAGAAACAGGATAATAAAAAGTAAAACCTAAAGTTGCTTCTTCCACCAGGCAGGCTGAGAGGTTGGGTTTGAGCAAAAGCTGGAACCTGCAGCTCAAGGACAGCAAAATGCATCAGTTTCAGGTTGTCCCAAAACTGAAGAGATTTAGACCTAATTCTGTGCTGTGAAACTTGTGACATCATCAGAGCACGGTCCTTGCTCCAGCCCTCCTGTCTGTGTGGGGAGTCTGTGCCCTGTGGGGAGTGCCTGGGGTGGACCAAGGTGAAGGAGCTGAGCAGGGTGCTCCTCACCGTGGGTCCAGGCAGGAGCAGGTGTCCTTGGATGGCTTTCTGCTTTCTCTGGAAGAGCAATGCTAACATCTGGTGGCCACATTCGTTCATCACATCCATCTCCGGGTTTGCTGAGCAGGCTGAAGGGCTGGGATGGTGGGAGGCTTTCCATGCACTGACACATCTTCTGCCTGTTGACGGTGCAACAGGAGGGTATCCAGATCACAGAGAGCGGCAAGTTCCACATTGGCCAAGATGGGACCCTCTCCATTCAGGACCTCGGCGTGGCTGACCAGGGCAGATACGAGTGCATCGCACGGAACCCCTTTGGCTTCACCTCCAGCGCCATGCAGCTCACCATCACTGGTACAGTACCTTCTCTGCTCCTTCAGGATCGTCTCTTGATCTCCTCTAAGGGGGTGCTGTCCTGTTCTGACACCCACACTTTGAGCAGATAATTATATAAGAAACTATTTCTTTAGCTTCTTTGCAGACAGGTCCCTTGGATCGGGGCCGCTCCGTTGTCAAAGCCCAAGCACCTCCCAGCTGCCTCTCTCTGTTTTCTCAGCTGAGCTGCAGTTGCTCCCTGCAAAGCCAAAGGTGTTGTCTTAAACCTCCTCCTGCAAGCCCAGCTGACAGTGCACATTTAGTTATTGTCTCTGCGGGGAGGGAGAAACTTATTAAAATGTGCCAACAGGCTCACAAGTCATCATCTGACCATAACCTTGTACTCCAGAGGAGGGAGGAGCAGAACAACGTTGTTGCTGCAAATACAGGGTTTTAAACGTTTGCTCAGTCACAGAATCAGGGAATCACTGAGTTGTAAAAGACCTCCAAGATCATCAAGTCCAGCCTTTGACTGATTACATGCATTGGGGATGGGAAATAAGTCACTGATTTTTCAAGTTGCTGCTCCATGGATTAGGGAAGCTGTAATGGATAAGGAGGAGTTAACACTCCTCTGATGCTCGAACTGGAGGTCAGGAGTGGAAGTCGTACCTCTTGGAGGCTAAGAAAGAACTGGCAAGGGAAAAAAAAATCAGAGGCAAGCAAAAAAGTTTAAAATATAAGCAAAGGGCTGTTCTGGCAATAACCAGCGTGGATAGTGAGATGCTTGGTAGATGAATTTAGTAACATTTAACATACAGGGGTTGTATGTAAGGGGCTGAAAATAGTCTGAAGTTCCTTTGTTGTTTGAAGTTATTCCTGAGATATTTTCTGTGGTTCATCCTTGGTCAGTGCCTCATTTGCCAGCTGGCTGTGGCACACACCAGTATCCAAATGGGACTGGTTTGTTCAACTGACAAAGGCCCTGGCTTAAAAAATGCAGCCTGCAGTAATTTTAAAGAATTAATGTCTTTACTTCTGAAGATATTCAAACAACAGCTTTGGGGTTCTTTTGATTTAAAATGATGTAGCAGATGTATTGACACTCACTTTGAACTATTTTTTATCATAAATATCTGTTGTCATTTTTCAATAATTAATAAGTGAAGTGTTCCATAGACAGAAAAGTAATGTATGAGCAATACATTTAAATTAATTTATTGACTTTCAGAAGTACATTTGTGCGAAGTAAATACATTATTTTGGGTTAACCCACTGTGATTTTTTCCATTTTCTCTTTCCATTTTAACCACTAACCAAAACAGGCATTTATTTACCAAGCTCCGCAGGAGAAAACTCTGAATATGTGTCCACCTCCTGAAAAAGTCACCTTCTCGTTCAGGCAGCTCATTCATATTCTTCAGAATATCTGTCCAAACAATATAAACTCATGGTGTTTATATTACAGATGGAAACGCAGTTTGACCTGCAGCGAGGTCACTGTTGGGCTCGCACTGGTACACAGGATTTCTGGAGCGCGAAAGACCAATTGATATCAAAGTAAATGTGGGGTGTTTTGTTCTTTCCTTCTGCCTCGGGAAGCCACGGATGTCGGCCGGAGCGGGGACACCTTTGTAGCCACGTCGCTGCGGGAGGCCATCAGCAGCGTGGACCACGCCATCAACTCCACACGCACGGAGCTCTTCAGCAAGTAAGGCTGTGAAGTGCCCCGGTCTCGGACTTGAAGCAGAAAAGTGTTAAAAAAAGCACAACAAATGAAACTTTCTCCAACCTCGTTTTATCATTGACAGCCCGCCAATGAAAGCCGAGGTGTTGTTTCGAGTGTTGGAGGTGTGAGGATGTGACAGAGCTTCCCCACAGGCATTTGGGACTCTGGGAAAAAGAGACACAGGAACATCACCTCTTATGTCACTTCTGTGTGCAACGCACATTTTTGTCAGCTGGAGCTGGTTCTGGAGATAGTGAATAGAAAAGAAAAGAATCAGCCTAGTCATCTAATAAATGCAGCTGACTTTGTGTAGTGTGAACAGAAATAATAATATAACAATTCTAACCATTTCCTCGGCAAAAAAATAACTCTGGAGTGAATGGTGATTCCCTCCTCTTCCATCCCAATGTATGTTTTTCTTGAAAAGATGGATAGTTTCTATTAAGCCCCAAACCCTCTGGGTTTTGGCTGTTGTAAAATGAAAAATAAATTGGTATTGTGGGAAAAAAAAACCCCAGAGTTGCTGAGGGAATTAAATACGTGCGTTTTCCTGAGGAAAAATATCCTTTCTTTAATCATCTGCCATGTGCAGGGAAGTCCTGTTGGTCTTATGCACTAGTTTTGGGACCGAGCACCAGACCAGGCTTAGAGCCTTGTGGCCTGTAGAGTCTCATGGCCATGAGCAGAGTTGATTAATTTTAATGTTCCTGCAACACTTTTAATTCCTGGAAACAGACGCCCCAAGACGCCCAATGACCTCCTGGCTCTCTTCCGCTACCCCCGGGACCCCTACACCATCGAGACAGCCAGGGCAGGGGAGATCTTTGAGAGGACCTTGCAGCTGATCCAGGAGCATGTGCAGCAAGGGCTCATCGTGGATATGAATGTCACAGGTAGGAGAGAACTCATTTCCCTTCTTAATTTTGTGCATAGGGTGAAACGAAAGCAATGATGTGTAGACATCCAGGAAGTTTAAAGATGTACCTAAAGATCCAGATAAATGTTGAATTTATCAAGAAATGTGTTTTCTGGGCTGCAATTCTTTTTACATGTCAAGGTTTTCCTAACACATGAAAGGCAGGTCTTGCATTCACCATACCCACTGGATACTCAGGAAACTGTTTCAGCTCCCCGTTTTGGTAAAGGTTTCTCTACTAGCTGTGAAAGCCCTAATTATTTAAAAAATATTTATCCATCTAACTCATAAAGATGTACCTTTGTGGGTCTAAAGTTCAGCCCCTCGGCAGCATGGCCCAAGATGTTTCCTGCCCTCCAAGTAGCAACAAGAAAAATACTGTGAACTCTGGAGCATTTGGGTGCTGGAACAGAGGAAGGGGGATATCGGATATCACTCCTCTGTCTCTCTACTGCTTTGACCTCTTAGCTGCAAATTCAGGTGGGTTCCAGCCACTCAGGTTCCTTCTGTGGAGGCAGGATAGCAAACAACAAAAAACACTGAAAATACTTAGTGAGGCCCAAGCATCCAGGAGCTGGACTCACTTCCTTGATACACAACAGACGTTCCCGTACACTGCGTGTTTCTACCTATCCGTGTGAATCACCATGTAGCAGGCATGTATTTTTGGGGCCTGGAAATATTTTTTCCTGCCTGGATGTATTCCAGGGTGCAAGGAGTCCCTCTCCAGGCAGCAGGTCTGGTCTGGGCTGGTTGGACTGCCAGCCTCTGCTCCTCACTGCCCTGTCAGCATCCTCACAGTGCAGCGTTATTCAGCGCTTTCACACAGCGCAGCACCCTGGCAGTCACCCACGGCTTCCTGCTGCTCGTCACGTAGAGATTGGATGGGTGGTGGAGCTCATGGTGGCAGTAACAACCCAGGGAGCCACAAAATAAACCTAGAATGAAGACCGAGACCACCCCCACAGTTTGCTCTGCCAGTCACAATATTGCTGGTTTCCGGCTCTCTGCAGCCAATATTAAACTCTTTCACCCTTTTTTTCTTCTTTGTGGGCCTGCCATGCTGTGCTTCCTTGGCTTTCCATAAATTACCTTGCAGTGCCACGCTCAGGGATCTGGCCTTCCTGTGCCCACCCTGAGAGCCCCAGCGGTGGCTTTCACAGAGAGGACAGTGGGAACCAGGTGGCTGCAGGTGATGGCTGATGTGGGGCTTTGCCTTTCCCTTTGCAGGCTATCGCTACAATGACCTGGTGTCCCCTCACTACCTGAACATGATTGCCAACCTGTCGGGCTGCTCTGCCCACCGCCGCACGCCCAACTGCTCCGATATCTGCTTCCACAAGAAGTACAGGACCCACGATGGCTCTTGCAACAACCTCCAGCACCCGATGTGGGGTGCATCTCTCACAGCCTTCCAGAGGCTTCTCAAACCCGCCTACCAGAATGGATTTAACCTCCCCCGAGGGTTTTCCTTGGCAGAAGATGCCAGGGATCTGCCCCTTCCCCTACCTCGCCTTGTCTCCACTGCCATGATCGGGACTGAGACCATCACCCCTGATGATCAGTTCACGCACATGCTGATGCAGTGGGGCCAGTTTCTGGACCACGACATGGACCAGACGGTGGCAGCCATTAGCATGTCGCGCTTCTCGGATGGAGCCCCTTGCAGCGAGGTGTGCAGCAACGACCCACCCTGCTTCTCCATCACGGTCCCTGCCAACGACCCCCGCGTGAGGAATGGGCACTGCATGTTCTTCGTCCGCTCCAGCCCAGTGTGTGGCAGCGGGATGACCTCCCTGCTGATGAACTCTGTCTATGCCAGAGAGCAGATCAACCACTTGACATCTTACATCGACGCCTCCAACGTTTACGGCAGCACAGAGCAGGAGTCACAGGAGCTGCGGGATCTGAGCGGCCAAAGCGGGCTGCTGAAGCGAGGGCAAGTTGTGCCCAGCTCGGGGAAGCACCTCCTTCCCTTTGCCGTGGGGCCACCCACGGAGTGCATGAGAGATGAGAACGAGAGCCCCGTGCCATGCTTCCTGGCAGGAGACCACCGTGCCAACGAGCAGCTGGGTCTCACGGCCATGCACACGCTTTGGTTCAGGGAGCACAACCGGATTGCCACGGAGTTGGCCGCCCTCAACCCCCACTGGGACGGAGACCTCCTGTACCACGAGGCACGGAAGATTGTGGGTGCCCAGATGCAGCATATCACCTTTGCCCAGTGGCTGCCCAAGGTCCTGGGGGAGGCTGGGATGAAGATGCTGGGTGAGTACAAAGGCTACAACCCCAATGTCAACGCAGGGATTCTCAACGCCTTTGCCACCGCTGCTTTCCGCTTCGGGCACACCTTGATCAACCCCATCCTGTACCGGCTGAACGAAACCTTCCAGCCCATCCAGCAAGGCCACATTCCCCTGCACAAGGCCTTCTTCTCCCCTTTCAGGATCACACAGGAGGGGGGGATCGACCCCCTCCTCCGTGGGCTGTTTGGGGTTCCCGGGAAAATGCGGGTCCCCTCTGAACTTCTCAACATGGAGCTGACGGAGAAACTCTTCTCCATGGCACACTCTGTCTCACTGGACTTGGCTGCCATCAATATCCAGAGAGGGCGAGACCACGGCATCCCACCCTACAATGACTTCAGGGTCTTCTGCAACCTCTCATCTGCTCAAGAGTTTGAGGACCTCCGAAATGAGATAAAGAACTTGGAGATCAGAGAAAAGCTTAGGAGGTACTGTAGCCTGGATGTGGCAGCATCAAAATGACTGGAGATCAGTCAGTGAAAAGTTTTTTGCTCATCCCAGGACACCTGTGGAATAACCTTCCCAGATATTGCCACCCACAGATGTTAAGATAGGGTAATAGCTGTGGTTTAACAATGGGGTAAGACAGACAATGTCTCTCCAAGTGATCAGTCTGGTCCTGGGTGGAATGTTGTCAGGCACTGCTGTGGGGTAGTTTGGGAGCAGACTGAGCCTTTTTTTGAGCTATTTTCCAGTCAGTTTAAACTGCGTCCTATCTGCCCTGGCTGCCTCTTTCCAAGGAAGGCCTTCATCCCATTGTCTTTTAGATCAAACCATTATAAATATTGTCCAGATGAGTTCCTGGCATACAAATTCCTGTGTTGGTGTCAGATTTATATTGTCTCGATTCTTTGATAGCCTTGTAACTCTGTTTTTTAAAAATATCTGTTATCCTGCAGTTTATATGGAACTGCCAAAAATATTGACCTGTTTCCAGCACTGATGGTGGAGGATCTTGTCCCTGGGACCCGAATTGGACCAACACTGATGTGCCTGTTAACAACACAGTTCAGAAGGCTGAGGGATGGAGACAGGTATTACCACTGGGGTCATCCAAAATTCTTTGGTATTCTCTTTAGGGGGGTTTGCTCATTGCAGATGACCAAAAGTTCAGTAATTTTTTATTATTTATTGTGTTGTGATATGAGGAACAGTGTTCTCTGCTGAGTGAATTTGCAAAAGGACTTGCCACAGTCACTGTCAAGGTGTTCTTTCCTGATTTAATGATTCTCATTTCACTGCAGGACACTGGTCATCATTGAGGATGTGTCCAATACCTCATGAAAATGTTAGAAAATATCCATAGGATCTTCTTTCTAATTCCTGTTTGCTGTTTGTGTGAATGAGACATGTCTTTGCCTGGTGATGCACTTAGGGCAGGAGCACAGGGCTTATAGGTTCATAAAAGGCCTTCTGTGTTTGCAGCCACCTGACACCAGAGCAGAGCCTTCTTTTGAGATGGGTGGGTGCTGCAACACAACTGTCGAGGAACTCTTCCTCTCCCAGCCTCACTCCCTCCCTCCCTCTTCTCCTGCTCATGAGTCATGCTGTGATTACAACCCACTGCAGATTTTGGTATGAGAATCCTGGAGTCTTCACACCGGCGCAACTGACTCAGATCAAACAGACGTCCCTTGCCCGTGTCATCTGCGACAACAGTGACCACATCCAGCAGCTGCAGAGGGATGTCTTCCGGGTGGCATCGTACCTGCAGGGCATGGTCAGCTGTGAGGAGATACCTGCCGTGGACCTCCGCTTGTGGCAGGACTGCTGTGAGGGTAAGGGGCAGGCTGCTCTAGCACCAGCTGGCTCTGGGTGGTGTTTGTCACAGGCCATCAGCCCCTATGAAATTGTAGCTGATTTCTTGCTACACCATGAGAACCTTGTGTCAGCAAATGGTTGTGAGAATAGAATTAGAATAGAATAGAATAGAATAGAATAGAATAGAATAGAATAGAATAGAATAGAATAGAATAGAATAGAATAGAATAGAATATTCCAGCTGTAAGGGACCTACAACAATCATCCCGTGCAACTGCCTGATCAATTCAGGGCTGACCAAAAGTTACAGCAAATTATTGAGGGCATTTTCCAAAGGCCTCTTAAACCCTAAACGGCCTGGGGCATTTGCCACCTCCCTAGGAAGCCAGTTGACTTCATTGAACCGGGCTGAATGTCCACCTAGCTGAGAGCTTCTGTCCCTGGGTGGGGGAGACACAGAAAGAAACAGGATGTAGGCATGGAGATCCCCACCACGCGCCACTTCACAGATTCATTTGCGAGTCTAAAACTCCTCCAATAAACCACAGATTCTGCCACGGCCCCTTTGTGCTGTATTTTGAGTACAGATGTCTAGCTGAGATACCAGAATCCCTGCACGATGCCCTGTTGTAGATCTTTGTTGTCTCCTTCCTTCTGGCATAAGAGATGTGTCGAGGGTGGATGGTGCGGGAGGGCAGCACTGCCTTGTGCTGCCGCAATCCACACGTTCTGCTGTAAACATGAGTGCTCACTGCAGACTTTCCCTTCCTTCCCCAGACTGCCAGACACGTGGGCAGTTCAGGGCTCTTTCTCAGCGGTTCCAAAGGAAGAGGTCTCCTGGATTCAGCTACCCAGAGGAAAACCCTGCCAAGCAGAAGCCTGCCTTCCCCAGGTGTAGTATCACCACCTCCATCTCCATTTTATGAAACATAAGAAAAGTTTTCAGTAACTCAGTCCATTCAGGGCTCTGAAATTGGCACTCTGAAGAGATCTGGAGGTCAGGGGTATCAGTAGATAGATGCTGAGCTCAGCCAGTTCTCCAATGCTTTGGTGCAGAGCTCAGCTCTGATGTGTAAATACCTGGGCTGAGTGGCTCTTTGAGGCAGAAGGATTTTTTCACCCAGGAATCTGCAGTTTGCATAACCCCTTTTACTTTTTAATCCTCGACCCCAGAAACGAGGTGCCTTCCCCAAGCCCTTCCTCCAGAGAGAATCTCGAGTCCCTCGTGGCTGAACTGGAGAAGACAGTTGTTTCCCTACGGAAACAGGTAAACCCTGGTGTCTCAATCTTTGTCTTCCATGGAGTTATCTCAGGAGCAAGATTTGCTATGAGCAGCCCCTGTGACTTCTTGTGTCCTTCAGAGCCAAGAGCAACCAACCCATTAGACCAGTGGCAGGTACAGAAGAGTATAGAGAGGAGAAATGAAGCTGAGCTCTGTGAGCTCAGACCTTTGCAACTGTAGGGTAAAATGCAACTGGAACCTCAGTGAAGAAAACTTGAGCCAGCATTTTCTTCTTGTATTTGGGACAGATTAGAGACTATCTGTGCAGTGGTGCAGACTCCTTGTATTTGGGACAGGCTAAAGGTTATGTGTGCAATGGTGCAGACTCCTTTTAGAGCTGCTGCTTTCTCATCCCCAGGTGAATGCAGTAGAGAGCCAGCTGAGGTGGCACCACAGGAACACCAGCACACAGGGACAGGGTAAGAAGACTGGAGACAAATGGAGAAAAAGATGACTGTGTTGCCTCTTTGTATAAGGTCAGTGTGTTTGTTCTGGGCTGGAGTCAATGTGGATGTGCTGAGTGTGCGTTGGGACACCTCAGCAGTGTTCACATGCAGAAGAGAATGTTGCAGAAAGGAATGGAGCAATGTGGTGATGAATGGGACATGAAGTAATAGGCTGTGTGTGTGCAGGTTAGACAGTCATTTCTGCTGGTAATGATTAGTGACTCACCGGAATGGGTTGTCTGGGGACGTGGTGGCGTATCCGTTCCTGGAGGTCTTTTAAGAACTGGTTTGGCAAAGATGGAGAAAGACATAAGTATAGGATGGACCAGATGGAGTGGGTGAGGTCTCTTGAGCCTATTCTCCTGGGAATCTGGGTAGGTTTCTTCTAACAACACTTAATATCATAACCCCAAATACAACAGCCTCCAAAGGACCTTTGTGAGGAGAGATATCACAAAGCTTGGTGATGGAGTGGATGGACTGGTTCCTCCCCAGGGTAACAGGGACATCTGGGCAGATGGAGCAATCCATCATTTGCTTACATATTGGCAGAGATTTCCCCCTCACCATCTGAGTCACTGTGCACTTCGCTTCTGGAGGCACCAGTCCCCTGTTTGCTCAGCCCCAGCCAGGGCAGCACAACTGTGAGGTCCCTGTCAGCACCTGCCAGCCTGGGGACTCAGCTGCTGCTCAGCAGTGGCAGGGTCCTGCCAGAGAGCTGCCAGACCTCTGGTCCAGGTGTTCAGGAGCATGGAGAGCACAGCCTGAGCTCCCTTACCCCACTTTTTCATGGAGATCCCTACAGCCTTGAGAGAGAGGGTGAACAGCTCGCTGGCACCTGACAGTCTGGAGAAGGTGGTTAATGGTTTTTATGTGTTGCAAATGATTACTCCAGGGACAGGAGCAGAGGAATTACACAGAAGTGCTGTTCTGCCAGGCAGTCTGTACTAGACGGAGCATCCTCTGGAAGTCAGATTACAGGATGGGGCCAGCAAAGGCTGGCCTGTGCTGATAATCTCAGCAGAAAGCAGAAGGGGAAGCCTGGAGGCTGGCCACACTGTTTTCCAGCATGATTCAGTGTGTTGGTCCTTATAGATTTTCCAGTCAAATGGTGATTCCTCTTTGGAAAGGTGACATAGAGTGCAGTGTGACATATGAGTTGGCTTTTCCTTGCCATCATTTCAGATCCTTGAAGAGTGCTCTAGGGTTTACAGGGTAAACTGAAAAGTATTACTGTGGGCTTAAAGGTTTTTCCTGCTGCAGTCATATATGTCCCAGACCAGCCAGGCACTACACAAACAGCTCACTCTGCCTCCAGCTGCTTCCTATAGAGCTTTTCTGCTTTCTTGTGCCATTTCAGGTGCCCCGTGACCTGCACTCCTGCTCTCCACCAGCCACTCCCACCCACTCCTACAGGGCTCAGAAAGCCACCAGGAGACCCCGTGATGCTCTGCCTCCTCTCACACTGCCTGTACCACCCCCTATCCCAGGATCACTGTGCTTCTGCCTGTATTGACTGTCTACGAACGCCTCAGCCCCCGGATTCTTCCTGCCCTTGTCAGCCTCCCAGGAATGGGCTCTGCCCTCGATGGTGACAGCCCAGAGTCTGCCAAGATACCTCTTTCTTGCACGGGCCCCAGGAAATGGAGACTAATTGAAGCTGCTTTAGTGCCCCTTTTCTGCTCCTCTTCCCACTCACTGCTGTCATCACCCACCACCCCTTGTCTGAAACATCCCATGGGCACCCAACTGAACCAATTCATTAAGAGACAAAACCTTTCTCAAATGCACTGTGGTGTCAGGAAACATCTGGTGAAATCAGGAAAAAAAAAATATAAACACAAAGCCTAAACCAAACCCTCAGCCATCTTCTGATGCTGTCAACAAGACTAAGAAGAACCTCAGGTCTGGCTTTGGGCTGGCTTTGCAGTCTCTGCCAGCAATGAGGAGGTGACCCAAAGCCCAGGGAAGTCTGCTGGATTGTTGGGTGCTTCAGGATGGAGTGCCAGGCACAGCATGGCTGCCCACAATCACCTGCTGTGCTTTGTCCATCATTGGTGATGAGTGACACATTCCCTGTGATGACCCCACAAATGACCTCTTGTTACGTGCCCAGTGCTCAGCTTGACCTGCATTCCCCAGCTCTCTGCCCCTTTCAGGATTCAATTGGAATTATGTTTCTTTTCCATTTTTTTCCCCCCAAAAGGCTCTTTGCTGGAAGATGCATTTTGACTGTAAACGTAACAGGACCTGGAAGAGAACCTCAGCTAATTAAATGTAATAGGCACTCTCATTAGTGGAGGGGAGCTGCTGGTTTCTGTCAATTAGGCTGGGAGGACACGCTGTTGTGTTTGACACAGGGATGAATGCAAAGTGCTGTTTGTGTTTTTGGCTCCCAGGTGCTCTGCAACCAAACCAGGACTGTGCAGCCAGATCTGTGGCACAGGTCTTCTGGTTTCGTTGCTCTTTGGAGGTGCTTTTTAGTGGTGCTAGAACTAAAGTCCCTGTGTATCCACCACAACCCCAAATCTGTGGACAGATTGGTTTTAATATAACCTTGTAAGCTGGTCACAGGGACTGAAAATACTTGATTGATCAGATATCTGTGCCTTCCTTATCCTTCTCACTTTTCCTGCGTCCTCCCACCTTCCTTCCCACAGCACAAGGACCAGAAACTTCTATGAACATGCTTTTTTTCTTAATTTTTTATTATTTTATTTTTAGGTGTTTTATAGTACCAAAGGGGATTCAAAGCAGCAGGGATGCTCCTGGAACTTAATAAGACAATAAAAAAAAAAAAAAGATACTATGATTTACCATCTCTTTCCTGGCATGGGACTGAGCTGTGTGTGCGTGTTCTTTGCAGACAGAGGTTTGCAGGGATGAGTCTGTGTTATGCATGTCTGGTAGGTTGAGCTCAGAGGCAGTATTTAGTCCTCAGGGATGTTTGTCATTTTGAAGTACTCTTTCATTTAGGTGCAAATCAAGATCCAAAGCCTTGCACGTTATAAATCAGCTGCACTTGTCTATTGCTTGTACCACTAGAGAATCTAATCTGGCAAAAGTCAATAAAGGTAAATCAGTCTCCAGTCTCCTCTTGCACACCAGAAATCCTCTTTCTAAACAGTAAGGCATAGATGTTCCGTGCTGGATCTAATCAGATATCTCTCAATGCATAACCAAGCAGCCCATTTTGCTCCTGATATTTTATTATATTTTTTAATTATATATATTTAATATTTTATTAGAGACCCCTTTTTTCATCAGTGCAGTATAAATGCACAGGGCCCACTGACAGAGTGCTGTGTACACCTGCCCTCTGCCTTCAGCATCTCTGCCTGGGAGAGGGTGAGGAAAGAGCTGAGCCCAAAACCCAGACAAAGAAATCCCTTTGCAGGTTGTTTGGCCATAATGGGACACCCAGGATGCAGGACACAGCAGATCTAGAGCTTCTGGCTCAGGGATGGGTCCAGCTTGTTCTTCATACACTACACTATTGCAGACTTCAGCCCAGACCCTTACAATTAATTTTCTATATTTCTTTTTAAGTAGCCTCTTTGAAATCCCAACTACACACCCAAAATGAGCTACCCAGACCAACTGCAAGCAGAGTAGGGTCAAAATAATGATCTCAAGGCCAGGAGAGAAGTGGCCAGGCACAAATCTCCTACTAATTAGATGAAGCAGTTAAATGATGAAGTCCAGGCAGGGGTTGTGGTGTTGCAGTTGGGATTTCTCACCAGAGCAGCGATCTTCAGGTGGCTTAAAGTGCACAAGGAAGATGTGAGGGGGGGATCTCTGCCCTTTGGCTGATGGCTGTGGTTGCTGTGATTTGGCAGGGGCGTTGGAACATGTCAGTATCTGAGTGTGACCAGGTCTGGGGGAGTGTGGGTGTGCTGACACAGCGGGATGAGGGAGTTGCATACCAGGGCTCTGCTCCAGATGCCACGCAGGCGCCTGGTGCTGATCCAAACCCTGCATCAGGCAAAGACCTCCTGATATTGGTCAGGACCTGTCTCTGGTGGAGGCTGGGCGAGCACCAGATTTTGGTGGAACTGGGAAAGGGATTCTCTAAAGATCCTCTGCAGTGGGGTATTAGTGGGAGGAGGCAAATGTTTTAGTGGGGTGATGCTGGGAGGTCATTGCAGACCAAAAGAAGAAAGGCTCTTATGTCATAAACCCCACAATATCCACCCAGGAAATATCTAAACACTTCAGATTTCTTGCAAGGTTATTTCCTTAATTCTGTTTTAACTCCCCCACATTTGTGGATGCAATTATTGTCCTATGGAAAAAAAAATATCCTCCCACACAAGTGAGATGAAGACCATTAGCTGGAGTCAACCACTTGTGACAAGAGCTGCTTGAAGAACAGAGAGCTGTGTTTATGGTGCTCTGGTAACAAGCAAAGAGCACACTTTAAAATAATGATTAGACAAACCAACAGCCGTTCTCCTTCTTCGAGAGCGGCGAGCCCGGCTCCAGCTGTGCCCGTCTCCCAGATGTGCCCGTGGGTCTGAGCGTGGGACTCCCGCCTGCAGACTCATCCCGCCTGCAGACTCGTCTCACCAGACCAACCAGTTTCACTTTCAGAAATAGGAAGTTCGCCGGGAAGGGCCGGCGAGCGCCCAGACGCGTGCGAAGGACGCGGGGCGGCAGGATGGGCAGGAGCCCGGCATCGTGCCTTCCTCCGGCCTCCCGAAGGGCGCTGGCATAGCCCACCGCATCCCCCGCACCCCCGGCCATGGAGCAGTTTGTAAGGAAGCGCCTGAGCTTCCTGACATCCTTCTGGAACAAGCTCCGTCCCCGTGCCGTGACGGAGAGCTGCTCGCTGGGGTATCTTGGTTCTGATTCCGTTTCGCTGCACTCGGAGCCGAACTCCGTTTCCTTCATCCCCAAGTCCTCTCTCTGTATCGCTTTATACGCTTTCACAGCCCGGAGCTCCGAGGAACTCAGCGTGAGCGCAGGGGACAAACTGCGTGTCCTCCGAGAAGAGGGGGACTATGTCTTAGCCCGGCGGCTGCTGGGGGAGCCGGCCATGGGCTACGTCCCTGCTGCCTTCGTGGCCAACCTCAGCCAGGGCACCTCCGCTCACCGCCCGTAAGTATCCCATGCTCTGGATCCGCAGGTGGATGGAGGCTGGATTGGGTAGCACATTCCCTGCGCAGCGAAAGGCGCCTCTCACCCTCCGCAGCGGCGGGGAGCACAAGCTCCTCATGCCCTTCTTTTGCCATCAGCAGTGCCGGGACTGAGCGGGAATCTGCCCCTGCCCTGCTCTGCCCTGGCCATCCCTGCCCTGGCGTTCCTGCAGCTCGTGCCGGTGGGGTGGAGGTATCCGGCACAGCAAACGAGATTTGGGGGATGTGCCGAGGGGTAGAGGCGCCCCTTCCACCCTCGCACAGGATGGGGTGGCTCTGGGATGGGCTGTGGTGTGATGGTGGGCGCAGGTTGCCGCTGTGGTGCCAAATAAACAGGCTCCTGCTTGCTCCGGCTGTTCTCCCTCTTGTCCTGCATTGAAGGGGAGGCAGCAGGGAAGGAGCGAGCTGGCAAAACTTGTACCTGAGCCCTGACAGCGCCAAAGGGCTCGGGAATACGGGAAGAAGCAGTTTGGGTTGGTACCCGCCGGGAAACGCTGAGATCTGTTGTGCTGCCAATCTGGCTCCCGCCCATCCGGGGCTGGGCTGGGGGCTCCCTCCCTGTCGGCGCCTCTCCCCGCCGAGCCGGAGCTCGGGGTGATGTCTCAGCCCTCTGTCAGCTGGGGAAAGCCCAGGCTTATGGTTGCATAAGGCAGCCCGGTCCCGACACGTCGGGCGAAGCGCCCCGAGACGCCGCTGCTCCCTCTGTGCCCGGCCCTGAGTCACGCCGGGCTGGGGCGGGGGTATCGCCCCCCGTGCCGTGGGAGGGGGGACAAGGAAGAGGAGCGGGAGAAGCCTGGGAAGGGTCCCAAATGTGCAGCGGCAATGATAGCAGCCGGTGCGCTGGGAGAGACCCTCCCTGCGTGCGCTTTGAGACACGCGAATCCATCTGGTTGGACTGCGGGGTCAGCGAGGACCGCGGGGTCAGACAGGCGGACAGGCTACAGCGAGTGTGTGTGCGCACACATGTGTGTGTCTTTGCACGTGTGTGTGTTTGAGTGCACATGTGTGTGTGTGAGTGTGTGTGTGTGTATGTGTGCACGTGTGTGTGTGTGAGTGCATATGTGTGTGTTTGAGTGCACGTGTGTATGTTTGCATAGATGTGTGTGTGTTTGAATGCATGTGTGTTTGACTGCCCGTGTTTGTGTTTGAGTGCACATGCGTGTGTGAGTCCCATTGTGTGAGTCCCATGTGTGTGTGTTTGCATAGACGTGTGTGTGTTTTGAGTGCACATGTGTGTGTGTTTGACTGCATGTGTGTGTGTGAGTCCTGTGTGTGTGTCAGTGTACATGTGTGTGTGTGCACATGTGTGTGCGTGTGTGTGTGTTTGCATGTACATGTGTGTGTTTGAGTGCACGTGTGTGTGTTTGCATAGACATGTGTGTGTTTTGAGTGCACGTGTGTGTGTGCATGTGTGTGTGTTTGCAGGCACACGTGTGCGTGTTTGAGGGCACACGTGTGTGTGTGTGAGTGCCCGTGTGTGTGCAGCAGCCAGAGCAGCTGGTGCTCATCGTCATGCCAAGGCCAGGGGTGAGGAGGATGCCGAGGCGTGGGAGGGTGGATGGCAGGAACGTGCCCGGCGTTGCAGCCGCAGCGAGCCGCGAGCGCACAGACTGCGCGGAGCCGCAGGTCGGAGCTGGGTGGTAATTTGTTCAGCTGCTGTAACCCCATCTCATATAATTTCCTGCGCGGCTTCTCAGACGCCGGCGATCCCAGCTAATGACGAAACCTTCAGCTTCTCACGTCTTGGTTGCCTCAGGCTGGATGGAGTTGCCTCTTCCCCACGCTCCCATGCATCCCGCTGCATCCAAACACAGCCAGCCAACCTGCCTTTCCTTGCTGGGGAGTCAGTGACGAATCTCGGTGCTAGGACACAGAAGAGGGGTTTGGCTGGGTCTTCCCCCCTGCCTTGGTGCTGAGGTGCCCGACCTGGAGCAGCAAAGGGCAATTCCCAGAGAGGTTTTCATTGGTGCCATTTCCTCATGGGCCTAGAGCCAGTTTGCCCATGAGCTTGCAGGTCAAGGAGTGCAAAGGGATGCTGTGCCTGCAGCTGTTGCTCTCGTGGCACGGCACAGGTGGAACCCTACCGGAGCATCTTCCACACAGCGCCAGGTGGTTGTTCCTTCATTCATGACAGCCGAGGAGTGGCACTGGGCCACGGCTGTAAACCTCCCAGGTCTGGGATGGGGCTGAGGCCGGGACAGCTTCATACAGTGGTGTTCGGGCACCGATGGAGGAAATGCCCCATCGCTGGCTGGGTTGGATGGGGCATTGAGCAACCTCGTGTAGTGGAAGGTGTCCTTGCCAATGGCAAGAGGGGTACGATGAGGTGAGTTTTAAGGTCTCTTCCAACCGAAACCATTCTGGGATTCTCTGAGTCTCTGAAATGGTTTGCAGTCAGTGAGCTGCAATAAACTGCAGCAAGTGCCTGTAAAACTCCCCCAGTGAAGCAGCCCCGACGCAGGCAGCCACACGTACAGGTTCTGGGACATGGACTGGCTGCCGTGCCACTCACTTGGTGGCTGCAAGGATGAACAAACAGTGGGATCCCAGGAGCTGCTCCCCCTCCCTGGCTCAGAAGGTGCAGGATGCCCCGAAATGGGTGCAGCCCCATCAGTGCACCATTCTCTTTCACCGCACTGACCCATCCATCTGCTCTGCTCCCCAGCTGGTACTTCAGCAAGATTAGCCGAAACGAAGCGGAACAGCTCCTCCTCTCGCCTCCCAACCAGCATGGCTCCTTCCTCGTCCGGGACAGTGAGAGCAGCAAGGGCGAATACTCTCTCTCAGGTGACTTTGTGGCAATTATCCAGAGAAAATTAGCATAGGGAAAGTAAACAGTTCCTTAGGGCAGCTCCTGGCTTGGTCACCACAGAGTGAAAAACAGGGGAATAAGTTTAAAGCACTTTTCAGCACCTTGTTGAAGGGGCTCACCTGCTTTCTGGGAGTGCAGGGAAAGCTAACAGAGAAGGGATGGATTGCAGAATTACCGTGGCAAAGGAAAGTGTGTGGCTCCCATCCAGGAAATGAAAGCCATAAACATTTCACCGTGGCTTAATGATGGTGTAGTGGCACTAACTCCCAGGATTTCATTCCAGCAGCTTTTGTCATCTGAGGGTTGTTTAAAAATATGCTACCACTCCAGATTACCAGGGCCTGGGCTGCACATACCAAAATCTGAATTCAGAGGGGTTTGGACCAGTCAGTGCTGTTATGATCTGGTCCTGTCCACATAAAACCAATCCTGAGAAATTCATGTCAAACCCCACATCCCACCATCAGTCCCTGGGCTGTGGCAGTCCCAGTTGCCACTGGTTTATCCACCTTGAGCAGCTCTGCTGTTCTCTGAGCAGGCCATTTCCGTAGGGAATAACCCCTGATAATAAAGCATCACCTCTGTGGTCCAAAGGAGCTTGGCCTCACCCATGGCCAGAAACCCTCTGAGCCAGGAGGTGGGAGCAGAAGGGACATGGGAAGTGGGATATAACACTCCAGGGGTGAGTTGTGTTGCTTTAGGATAATTAAAAGACCAGATGTCTGGAAAGGAGAGAGGGTGAAGTCAGCATGGAGGTGGGAAGGAGCTGCTGATCTCGTGTTGAGTTTTCTCCAACTTGGGCCTCCCCACAGTGCGCAACCATGCCAAGGTCAGCCACTTCCGAATCTGCAAGAGCCCCAGGGGCAGCCTCTACATCCAGAAGGGCCACCCCTTCCCCAACATGGAGGAGCTCCTCGCTTTCTACATGGAGCACTGGACGGTCATCCAGAGCCCCTTGCTGCAGCCCTGCAGCCCCACGGTGCGTATGCCAATGGCACGGATCAGCCCAGGTACCAGAGGTGAACAGGATGGAAAAAAGGAAAGAAAAACTAAGAAATAGAAATAATTACTCCATCCATTTGGAATCTGAGCTTTATTAAACTAAATTTAAAGCTCACCATTGGTATAGCTGCCAGCATCCCCTTGGATCAGCCACACTAATGCTGGCCATGGCATTTAAATGGATTTTTGACTGGGGAAAAAAGAAAAGAATTTTCTGAAATGTCTTCTTCATCTCAAAGACTAGAAACCAAGTTGCTACAAATCCCTTCAATACTGATTCTGGAAATACCTGTGCTTCCATTTTTTTCCTGACATACACATTGCTTTTATATAGTTTTCATAGCAATTAGTGTGGCACTCATAAATCTAATTACAGTATTAATCCCAAATTGCCAACTCATTTCCTGATTAGAATTCCATCCACTGATTATGACTTAGAAATAGCAATTAAGCATGTGAAAGAGTGAAATTGAAAGGTGTGGTATAAAAGAAATGTTTAATGAGCTGAAGTCTGAATCAGCCATAATATGCAATAATGTTCATTTAACTATTTTTATTTATTTGTGGAAATAGAGAAAAGCCACTTTTGAAGTCTGATGAGGAGTGAATTATGACTTGAACTCCCAATTTTTCACGTAGCCCCCCAAATCCCCCCCTTGCACACTTGGGCTCCCACATAGGTCCTGCAGATGATGCCCCATGTGCTGTGTGAACATTTAGCAGAGGGAAGAGCAGTGCTTGGGTTGCAGCCCCCGGGCATACAGGTGGTGGAGCATCATCTCCTGCTCCCTGCTCGGTGGGCACCAAAAGCTGGCGCAGGCTCTGCTGGTGCCAGCGTGTTGTTCCATGTCCCTTTGGCAGACACCTCCCGAGAGGGACGGCTGGGAGCGCCCGCGCTGGGAGTTCACCCTGCGGAGGAAGCTCGGCGAGGGCTACTTTGGAGAGGTGTGGGAAGGGCTGTGGAGGAACACAGTGCCAGTGGCCATCAAGATCATAAAAGGTACGTGAAAAATCACATGTTAACGGTGGCCAACTGGGTCTCTCCTTCACTGCCACATCATTCACGCTCCTTCATTTCCTCATCCTCTTGGTCACTGTGACTGTTTTATCAGGTAAACTGTGGTAGGGCCTGGCAAGGAGCCACTGGACTGTTTCTGTGGACAGACCCAAGCTAAGGTGGCATCTCTATAATATGGCTCCAGGCAGTGGGTTTGTGATGAGTGACATCAATTCAAATGGGTTTGTGACACATCAAGTCCTAGTGGGACTATGATACTGAAAATGGGATCCAAAGTCCCGTGGAAAACATCTCTTGGCTATTTGGGTCTGAGATACAGATTGTGCAGACATAAGCTTTGAAGGCAGGGGTGGGCTGTGAGGAGGACAAAGGTCCTCATCCAAGTCAGAAGTGCTGAGGTTCCCAACATCCATGTGAGAAAGCAGCTCACAATGGCTGTGTTGACTGTCCCACCCAGCTGACATGAAAGCAGAAGACTTCACCAAGGAGATTCAGAACCTGAAGCGCCTGAGGCATGAGAAGCTGATCCAGCTGCATGCTGTCTGCTCTCTGGATGAGCCTGTGTACATCATCACTGAGCTCATGCGCAAAGGCAACCTCCACAGCTACCTCAACAGTGAGTACCATGCCAGTGCCATGGGGGGTGGACTCCTGGGGCACTGCTGCTCTGTGGATGCTTCCTCTGCCCCAGGATGTCCCTATGAATCTGAGTGGGGACCCTAAGAGAGCACTATTCTGGTTTTGGTTCTGTTTAGATCAGTGGTAACACACCTCAATCCATGGGCACTTGGTGGAGATGGTCTTGGGTGATCCCAGGACTCAAAGAAATGGTTTGATGTGATTTGAGGTGTCTGTGTGGGCTTGGTCAATATCAGCCCCTGGGAGCCCAAGTGTGTTGGTAGGGACCTTCATCCCTCCTTCTTCACCCACCCATGCCCACTGCTGTGTTTGGACAGCTCCACCTTCTTTAGGAATGAAATGGCCAAACCTCCCCACGGGTTTGTTCGTGTGCAGAGCTCATAACAGGCCATGGTCCACTCATCACCCTATCATCAGTTTATTTTTCTTAGCCTTTCTTTTCCTGATGCAGCAATTATTCTTGAAAGGAAACAACTGCTCCCACTGAGACCTGTTTTTCTACCGGGTACATCCCCTCCCACCTACACTGACCTAATTTTTGGTTGGGATTCCAGCAGCATTTGGCGCCAGAGGAGCTGGAGCTCACAGGTACAACAGGTTGAGAGGCCTGGCAGGAGATTTGCATGGCAGAAAGTCACCTTTAGGTTTGAATAAGCCATGGATATCTGCATTTTAGTTGCAGCATATGGTGCTCTTCAGAGCTCATCCCGGTCCCATTTCTGAGTAGCACCTGGCTGTGCTGAACTTCCTACGCAGTGCCACCAGGACAGTTTGACAGGACCTCCAGTTCGAGGTTTTACATGTTCCTCTGGTCCTACATTGCTGTCACAGGGTCTCCTTCCAAACCAGAACACCCAGAACAGATGTTGATAGATGGCCCCCAATGCCTGGATTGTCTGCATTAACAGGTCCAGAAGGGAAGTCCCTGGGCACCTCCCACCTGCTCAACATCGCCTGCCAAGTGGCGGATGGGATGAGGTACCTGGAGGAGAAGCACATTGTCCACCGGGATCTGGCAGCCAGAAACATCCTGGTGGGGGAGGAACTCACCTGCAAAATCGCTGATTTTGGACTTGCCCGACTCCTCAAGGTCAGTCAGCAGGATGCTGTGGTCCCTCCCATCACCCCAGGCTATCAAGGTGCCCCATATTGCAGCTGTTCCCTGTTGTCCCCTTTCCCAGCCTGCAGCCCCAGCAAAGAACCAAAAGGCATGTTTGTGTTGATCATCCCATCCTTTGTGTCCCATCTCCCCTTGTTTTTCAGGATGACATTTATTCCACCAGCAGCAGCACTAAAATCCCAGTGAAATGGACAGCTCCAGAGGCAGCCAACTACCGCACCTACTCCCTCAAGTCCGATGTCTGGTCTTACGGGATTCTGCTCTATGAAGTCTTCACGTATGGACAGATCCCATATGAAGGTAGGACTGCCAGCCCACTCCTGTGCCCCCTATCCATGTGCTGGGCAGCTTGCCCATGGTTCCCAAAATCCAGCCTGTTGTGAATTGTTATATTGTCCCTTCCACAAGGGATGTGGGAGCAGCTCCTGGAGCATGAGCAAGTTAATGCCCACTTTGGGGATGGCTTAGAGGGATATTCAATGATTGTGGAGTGGGTGCAGGAGCTGGGGGTAGGAAAGTGGAGTGGGATGAAGGATCTCCTGCATCATCTCTTCTGCCAGCCTCAGGGCAGAGAGATACCATTTCACAGCAACACCAGTGGACATCTCAGCCACTGCAGGTGCGCCTTCAGGGCAACTTTTGGGGACATCAGGTTCAGGGGAAACTTCTTCCTTGCAGGGATGACAAACCAAGAAACTGTACGGCAAATCACCAGGGGCTACCGCCTTCCTCGGCCCAGCTCCTGCCCTCCCGAGATCTACAGCATCATGCTGGAATGCTGGAGTGGCAACACGGAGGAGCGTCCCACCTTCCTGGCCCTGCGGGAGAAGCTGGGCTTCATCTACAGACGGCTGCTCAGCTCCCTCTCCTGAGGGACCCCTTCCCACTGTCCTTCCTGCACAAGACCCTCCAGGCCAGCTCTTGCCAAGAAGTTCCTTTCTTCTAGTTTGCCCTTCGACAGGGCTACAAGGAAAGCACATCCCCCCAGAAACAGTTCATGGTCCCTCACAGTCAGGATGCAGGGAGGTGGCAAAGGGAAAAGGCAACGAGTTGTGGAGAACTTGTTGCCGGCACTTGGCTGTGTAGCAGTTTGGAGAAGTCCCATGGTAGCAGAGGCATCACCCAGAGTTTACATCTTCATTCAGCCAGTAGGGTGGGAGGTCCCTGTCACTCCCCACACCAACATGAAGGTTTGCAGTTCATGTTCAATTGTGGGTCCACTTGATTTTTCTTGTAGTGTGTCTGGTGTATTTATCAATAAATGTGTGTGCATCCATCCACGGGAGTCCTTGCAAGGCACTGCTGGATGCTCTGCCCTTACCATACTGCTCTGCTCCCTCCCAGGAATCACAGAAGGGTTTGGGATGGAAGGGACCTTTATGGCTCATCTTGTTTCAACCCCCTGCCATGGGCAGTGACACTTTCCACTAGACCAAGTTTCTCCAAGCCCCATCCACCTTGGACGGGAATATTTTCAGGGATGGGTTCAAGGAACCCATCAAGGATATGTTCCAGGAAGCAATGGTTTGCAACCATTTCTACTCTTGGAACCACAGATATAACCAGTCTTGTGTTTCTTTGGACTCTCTTCATGCAGGTACACATTAAACCTCTCCGTGCCTCTGCCACCCATTTCCCAGGCAGCGGCCCTGCTTGCCCAGAGAACCCTGCACAGGCAGCTCCTCTCTGGGCTGTTCCACTCTGGATCATTGTCTCACTCACCGTTGCATGGTTATTCCAAGAAAAATGTTTGTCTGGGTTCAATTATTTAATGCCTCCTTATCCCAGGGGCAGGCAGAGAAGGTAAAACAGACACTGCTTCACCCTGGTTTGCTCTTAATCCCACCACCTGCAGCTCCTCACTGATCCCAGAGCACAGCATTGGAGGGGGACCTTGAGCCTCTGGTCCCTGCCAAGCCAGGGGAGCATTTGCTCCAGCCCATCCTGCCCAGGCACACTCCCACAGGTCGGGCTGTTCTTGGCAGCAGTGGAAGGACTCATGGAAAAGCAGCACTGGGAGCAATGCCAGGGCCCCAGGCTGGTTCAGGCAGCCTTCCTGGGGTGGCCTGAGTGAGGCTGTTTGAGCACTAACACACTCACAGCACTGTTGGCAGGAGCACGACATGCTCTGGGTGAAAGGCAGCTGGCACTGAATTCCTCCGAATGAGCCCATTTTGCCTGTTTGCAGGTGACTGCTGGGACTGAGCCAACAGCAGTGTTGGAATTTATAAAGTTAATAAAGTTTATGCAACACTCCCCACACCTGGGCAGCGTCTGTGTCCGTGCTGTGCAGCATGGCAGGAGCGAGTCTAGATGTTCATTGAGCAAGTCTCCGTGCACAAGGGGCCTGGAAAGGGGAGACAGGAATGTGTTTTAGGGGTGGGATGAATCCCGCTCTGTTGATGCTTCCTCTGGAGCCTCAGCGAGGGTGAGGCAGTTGCAGAGCCCATGGAACTGCAGCCGTGCCCTGGGAAGGCAGCAGCTCCTGGTGAGGGTGTTCCCAGATGGAAAAAGCAAAGGCTGGAGGAATTGCAAGAGGAAATCCTTATCTTGCACAATCATTTCCCAGCCGGATCAAACACATGAGCAGAGAGCACACCTATGCACTGCTCAGGTCCTGTCCTGCAAGGAACTAAAGACCCAAGCTGTGTCTGGCAGGTGAGGAGTTCATGGCACACCAAGGAAGAGCAGGGATGCCTGTGGTGCAGGTATGGGGGTGCTGCTGCAGCACAGAATCATAGAATGGTTTGGGTTTTAAGGGACATTCAAGATCATCTTGTTCCAACCCCACTGCCTTGGGCAGGGACACCTTCCACTAGACCAGGTTGCTGAAATAGCAGTAGAGACATTTAATTTGTAGGTCTGATTGCCACCAGATGGAGCTCAAAAATAAGCAGGAAGAGAAGGGTGTGCAGTGGGTGACAGTGGGCTGGGGCCGGCACAGGACGCTGGGGCTGTTGTAGGACACATTTGTCCATGGTGGGATACCTGGAAAAGCCAGTGGGGCTGGCAGGGCTGCAGGAAGCCCATCAACACATGGCTCTAAAACAGCTCACTCAGCAGGCACAGTGACCTGATGAAAATGTGGAGTGTGGAGATGGGGACATGATGACACGGCGCTGCCCACAGCAGCTTTTCTTTCCTCTTCCTCCTCCTCCTTCTTCTCCTCCTCCTCATCCTCTGCTCCATGAAAGGCTGATCTGCTGCCTGGATTTGCCCTCCAGCACGGCCTGCTGGGTTTTGGCATTTCTCAGAGTCATTACTTGCTTTCTACAAGTAGACAGAGTTGGTGGGGGTGGGGGAAGCCCAGATTTTCCCATCTGCTCCCAGGATCTCAGCCTGGGCTGGACACGGCAGCTCCCCCCAAAACTGGACCAGGCTTTTCCTTAAATCCATCACACAGTGACAGGGGTGGTGGGGTCCCAGTCCTTCACGAACCTCTGCGGAGTGGGCATTGCAGAGCCCGTTGTTACAGCCATTCTGCTGCTCTGTTTGCAGCCTGGCATGTGCCCTGTTTGTGAATTCAAGAATTGGAGCCTTGACCCAGTGGCATTTGGAAACAGCATCAGGCTAATGCGAGGTATTTGTGCTGCACAGCTCATTTCTATTTTTAAGATCCCACATCAGCCTTCGAAAGGTGAGGGGGAAGCAAAGCTGCTGGAGGGAAAAAGGAGACAACAAAACAACCCCACACAGCAAGGGGCATGGAATGAAAGGAAATATTTCTCACCAGAGGCAGTGGGGTGGTAGGAGGGGCGCTGCAAGGGACGAGAGTGAGCAGAAAGCACCTGCAAGTTTTTGACCAAATACGTGAGTTAATCAACAGTCAAAACACCACTGAGGGAGCAGAGTGGAGGATGTCAGTCCCAGTGGGGTTGGTGCCATGGGAGATGGGTGCTTGTCTGTCCTATATCAAGCCCTATGGAAAGGGGGAGGATGATTAGGGAGGGATATAGTGTATGGGAAACCCCTTTACTTGCCTTGCTTCTACTGCTCAATGTCTCTCTTGCTATCCCACCACATCAGGCAGCACAACGGCACAAGACACAGGAAATCAGCTGGAATGATAGAATTGCTTGGGTTGGAAAAGCCCTCTAAGATCCTTGAGTCCATTCCCCAGCACTGCCAATCCCACCACTAACCCATGTCCCCACGTGCCACATCTACAGGTCTTTTAAATCCCTCCAGGGATGGTGACTCCACTGCCCTGGGCAGTCTCTTCCCATGCTTAATAATTCTTTCATTGAGGAAATTTGTCCTGATATCCAATCCAAACCTCCCCAGCACAATTTGAGGCCATTTCATAGAATCATGGAATTAAGAGTTTTCTCTCATCTTACCACTTGTTACATGGGAAAAGAGACCGACACCCACAGCAATGGAGATGGAAAGAGAACAAAAATAAACTTGCTTGGCTGTCAGATGCTTTTCCTAAATGCGCCTGAATGCTGTGGAGATGCAAGAAAGGCACTTAAAGCTTTTCAAGCCCGAGCAAACAAGGCGATGCCAAGGGCTTTGCTCTCAGCAATGCTGTGGACCAGCCTGGAAGCACATCTGAGGGGGTCCAGGCTCTCATTTTCTTCACCCCCCCACCAGAGAAGGAGCCCAAGTCTGTGATACTTCACAGACATTCAGAAAAACATCCTTTAATTCAGCAGGGTTTTTCCGGACAGTTTTGTTCCACTGGACAGGGAGCCACAGCCATAAGGGCAGCCACAGGCAGGTTCTGCACTCACAGCTGTATATCCAACCAACCCTGCAGCAATGTGGGAATGAGTTTAACCTCCATCCAGCATCCAAGAACAGGATGGAGGAGCATCATTGTGCTGGTGGTATCACAGAGGAGCTCACTTAGAGCTGGGTCAGGCTGGGGAATGCACCCAGCTGAAAAGCAGGGGCGCAGGATTGGTACCTTTGCTCTGGCACTGCCTCCCCCGGGTGCCTGGGGATAGTTGCTGGGTTTGGTCCCTCCGTGATCATGAGACCAACAAGCAAATACAGCAATATTGACTTTACCTTTGTGTGTCCACACTGTAATCTGCAGGCTTGGAAAAAAAAATACTTGTCCCTCCAAAATGTGGGGCTTCTGCTGGGAACCAGCAGCCGAGGTGACTCTGCTGCTGCCTTGAGGCATCCCAGGGGCGAGCAGCACCCAAAGCGTTTGCTAAGGCAAGGAAGTCCCTGGAGCAGTGCCACAGCCACACTTCCCAGCTTGCCAGCCAGACAAAAAGCCCGGTCTTGTCTTGCTCAGAAAGGATTTATTTTTGCTTTATTCTCCTATGTTTTGTGAAGTTTAAAGGCTGCCACTTGCCTCCGGTGATACACAGCCACCCCAGAAACAGGACAGCTTGGATGCACGTGCTTACACAGAGGGAGCAGAGGTCTCACTGCTGTCCTGGCCCCTTAGAGGAACAAGGGACAGAGTCCCTCTGCCCCGACGACAAGGTCTGCTGCGTGGAGAAGCAGAGCTCAAAGAAAAGCTTACTCAACACTTCTCCCTACCAGAAACAAGGCACAAAGGGAGAAGTGACCCTGGATGTCCCTGCAGCATAGACAGAAAGCAGAGCTCCTCCCCTGGCTGCTCCCTGCCCTTCTCCCTGTCTGCCCAGGGGCACCGGAGGGGGAAAGTCACGGCTCAGAGGTCCCATGGACCTGCAGCAGCTGGTGCACACAGGAAGAGCCCCACAGCTCATGCTGGGGCTAGAAGTAAAGCAGGAAAATTTGACACCTTTAAATCAATCTCTGCCAAGGTTTTTTGTGCCTCCAGCAGGAACAAAGGTGCTCCCTTCACCCAGGCACCAGCAGGCTCTTTTTTACCCTAACTCCCAGGCTGATCACAGAAGGATCAAACAGCCAAACTGATTAATTCAGGGCAAAAATCAGCCAAAACAGCACACGGGCCAGCTGGAATCCAAGCCTGCCAAATCCAGTGCACCCTGAGCTCCATTCTGACATCAAGACCCACAAAACGCATGCCCTGAGCAAGCCTCATCTCTCCCCTCATTATGGAAGGTTCACTCTGCACCCAAATCCTTCCCCCAGCCCCAACCTGACAGGCTCAGGCCCTGGCACTCGCTCCTGCCCCTCGAGGCACCAGGGCAGGGCAGCAATGTGCTGCCGGAGCAAAACAAGTTCAGTGCCAGCAGCAACAGGCTGTGCAGCCAAGGAAGGCGAAAAGGGTGGGGGAAGGCAGTTGCAGCATCACCACAGCCCAGCCGGATCCTGCCCACGTACAAAACACACACGGACCAGTGAGTCACACTGGCACGCGGTATCTGGCATCACCAGATCCTGCTGCTGCGGTTGGAAGCTGTGCCGTGCCCTGGTCCAGCCCCACTGACACCCCCGACACCCCTCTGCCCTCCCCTCCATGGATGAACCCAGAACAACCCATGAAAAATAACTCACAGAGTTCTAAAAGGCTGCTCGAGTTTATTAGTTGCCATTGTACGAGTTTGAAGGTAATAAAATGTGTTACCAAGTCTGCTTAGGAAGTCTGCTTAGTTACACTGGGAAAGAGTAAAAAGGCTGGTGTGGAATCGTCGGGGTTTGCTGCACTTTTCCATCACAAGTCAGCACCTTTGCCTTGGAGCAGCCAGCTACTCTACAGGGAGGGGGCTGTGCCCGCCGGATGCGGAGCAGCCGCCAACCCACTCACACCGAGAGCCCAGAGCTGGGCTCACTGGGCTCACTGACGTGGCGCCTCCGTCCTGCTCCCGGGGCTTGCACCGGGCCACATGCCATGGGTCCTGTTGTCACCCGCAGAGTCCCCAAGCTGCAAGACAGAGCAGAGAGAGGGTCAGGCCAACGATGAAGTGTGACATTATTTCTCTGCACTTCTCCCCTGCAGCAAAAGGGTGGGTGCCCTGAGCATGGACATGGCCCATCAGGTCAGGATGCACCTTGGGGGATGCAGCAGGGACATTCCCAACTGCCCTGGGTGCTGCATTGGTGCTTCCCCGTGTCATCTCACAGCACTCACCTCTGCGGGGACTCCGACACTGTTGTCATGACTGGGTGAGTCGTCTTCCCAAAGAAGAAGTTGGCCCACCATTGGCCAGGGTCAGACTTGGGCAGGTCTGGGAAACAGTATGTGCCAGGGTAAGTCTGGGTCAGCACAACCCAGGCAGCCCTGTGGCCACCCCACTCTCATGCCATAGGAGAGGCTGGGTCACCTCCACTCAGATTTGCAGAGGAGGGGCTGAGAGCAGAGTCCCCCCAGAGCCAGGACAGGTGGCACTTACCCAGAGAGTGGGGGATGACTTCCCCAGAATACTCTGAGCTGCAGGAGCTGTTGCTGGATGTGGAGCTCAGGCGCCCTACGGAGAAATCACGGCCATCAACACCTCTGCTGACCCTTGACTGTGCCACAAGAAGCAAAGCACAGCCTTGGTGTTAACTGTCCCTGGGTGACACGGCTCAGCCTCAACACTAACTCACTTCAGTACTTGCCAAGGTTTAGTGCCAAGTCAATAAAAAACACTAGGAAGGGAATACTGAGGAGATTCCAAGCACAGGGAGCAGAAAAACACCTGCACACCTCTGCAGGAGAACACCTGCAGCCCCAAGAACATCATTTAGTGGCTTCCGGAGGCCTCTGCAGATGACTTGAGGCCAAGAGGATGCAGACTGCAGTTCTAGTCCAACTGTTACAAGCCTGTTGCTTCTTTCAGCTCAAGGGGAATCCTTTAATTCTCCTTGGTTTAGGCAACCCATTAAACCAGAAAGTCTGCCAGGAGCAGTACCAGTAGCTACCATCACCCAGACTGGTTTTGCAGCTCATTTGCACAGCAACAGTGCAAGATGAAGCCATCACCTCCCCTTCCCTACAACCTTAGGAACAAATGAAGGAGATTAGAGACCCCTCACCAACTGGTACAGCTGGGCAGGGGCTGGGGGGCCCAAAGGAGGGTCCGGGCAGCAGGAGGGACACTGCTGGCTGTCCCTTTGTCTCAGCAAAGGCTCACATGGGGCTCCACCACAGACCTGAGCTCAGCTCCACCTCTGCCAGAGCCATACCTGGCAGAGCCCCCCACCTGCTCCTCCACCATCCTGAGACCACCCCAGCCCCCAGCCCGCCCTTACTTCTGCGGTAGTTGTGCGTGGCCATGAGCGAGCCGCTGGATGGGATGGATGCCATGGTTCTTGATCCTGGTTGTTGTGCAGATCTAAACCTGCGAGCACAGAGAGCTGTCAGCACCCCCCTGACCCACACCTGCACCCCAGAAACCCACAAGGGTGTCAATGAGAATGCTGTGGCTTCTGCAGAGGGGGAACCCTGCACTGGGAACGGTGGCTGGTGCTCGCAGAGCTGTGCACGGATTAAATCCACAGAGCCCCAAGAGCTACACTCAAAATAATTCCCTCATCCACAGGCGCCTGCCCGGAGCACAGCCCGGCACATCCGCACAGCCCCTTCCTGACCCGCCGCGGGGGTTTTCCCTGCAGGAATCCAACTCTCCTCCTCGTATCAGCAGCTGGAGTTACGAAATCCCCGGCGGATGTTGCATAAGGAGCGAAGAAATTTCAGCTGGGGCACATCGCAAGGGTGTTATTGCAAAGGGGTTCCAGCCCCAGCCTGTCCCCGCAGCCTCCCCATCACCCACAGCCGGGACAAACCTGCTCGCCCTCCCCCTTTCTTGTGGCTCATTCCAGTTGGGAACTGGAGCGAACTGAACTTTCTCCTCCTGGCGCAAAGC